>OMOU01001210.1:10925-24611 GCA_900312585.1 Malacocephalus occidentalis
TGAGCGCATGCTAGGTCCTGCTCTTTTAGTCTGTTGCCAACACCATCCTCTCTTGCGCCTAACCTCCAGATTGTAGTTCTGGCCAATCACAGATCAGGGCATCGGGCCTCGATTGCGCTTCTACATTCTGGACAGAAACTCAAAGATTATGGTCCGCCTGAGCCAGCATAGGTAGGACACTTGACCCCCACTTGACCCCCACTTGACCCCCCACATAAACCTGCTGCCGTCCAAACAAAAGGAGCAGAGGTTTCCTGTTTTCCTCCCGACTGTCCTCCAGTGTAAATAGCGTCTCACTCGGGCTTGCTAAGGCTGCGTCAGGGTCTCGAAGCATCCTTCTAACACAAAGGGATACTTCCCCCCTGGCCGGTGACATTGTCTTATTTCTCTCTGTGTCTCTTCTCTTCAGAGAGAACCTGCTCAAGTTCCCTCACCTGGCAGCCATCCAGCACAACAACTGCATGTACCTGGCCCACCATCTACTCATGCTGGGCCACCATTTCAGACCCCACCTGCCCCAGCCGCTCAGCGACGGCATCGCCACCTTTGTCGACATGGTGCCCAGTTTCCGGAAACTGGGTGAGTTATTTCTACGTCCTGCGCGAGTATAGGCTGATGTGCTCGCCGCCATGGACCCAATGTATCATCACGGTGATCTTGGGAAATGCTCCGCGACATCGATAAATGTCAAGATAGGCTAATGAATTCAAACATTCAACATTTGAGGGGCAAAGTCCTGATAAAATAAAGGGAATGAAATCGGTGTCGTCAGCGACCAGCAGGCCTCTTGTTCACGCAGCAGCAGCGTGTGCTCCTGCAGGTGCTCAGTGCTTCCTGGCGCAGCTGAACATCCAGAAGGCAGAGCTGCTGGAGCGGCTGTCCAGCGCGCGCAACTTCTCCAACCTGGACGACGAGGACAACTACATGGCCGCCAGCAAGGCAGTGAGACAGGTGTGGCCCCCTGTGATGTACAAGTGATGTGGATCTCTGATTGAGCAGAGGAGTCATTTGGTTACTTTGGTTATCACTATAACTTTTTGTAATTTTGTTTTTTTTCTAACACTATAAAAAAACACAACCGGTTCTCATCAAGGGATTCCAGCCGCCCCTGGACACGTTTCCACTGGCAGCTAGGTTGTCGTGACAACGGATGTACATGCATATACGATAGCCTAGCGCTGTACATCAAGCATGATCTATAATGTGACTGATATTAAACAGCATTTTATATTGCACACTTCCTATTTCATCTGCATCCTTTTGTGGAGCTGCTGCCATAATGACAGCCTGTAGCTCTGGTGGTCCAACGACAATACAGCTCATTGGTCAATAATACATGACTTGCTGGACAGAGCAGGGTCGACCTGGGGGAGACACGGCCCCTGTTCCACAGGGATTTAGGGTTTATCTGACGGTGATCCTGTAGATCATCTACACCGCTGTTGGCCCTCCTCTCATTAACGCCTGGGTTCCCACGGGCCCTTGAAATCCTTGAAGTTTGAGAGGGCGGGGGGGGAATTGAGGCCTTGAATGTTTTAGAAAATACACACGGCTGATTGATAGTAGTAGTGCACAAGGGAAAAAAAGTATTCCGCAAAAAAGTTTCTGCTCCCGCGTTGCCGTGCCGATGGCGACACACTAAAGAGGACTGTGGGCAGCTGGACCTCGGCTGGATATATCCATAATCCAAAAAGTTTTGTTCCCCTCCTTGCAGATGAAGTCACTTTCCTTTTATGTTCTGGGTCTCCCTGTCTGTTGGCCCAGCTCCTTCTAGCCCCGTGTGCTCGGTTCCTCAGCTCCCCCTCCTTGTTCTGCCTCCACTCTGGTCTTTAAGCGATGCCTCAATCAGGGGGCTTACACCTGTCTGAGTGGCATTCTGGGAGATGTAGTTTATTCCATGACGGCCATTTTGTGATGCCAGCTGATCTGGTAGGGGAAGGTAGCTCCCCTCTACCACCTGTCCCCTGGTGATGCCACAGTTTATACATATTTTCTTGCTGTATATGCTAGTGTATAGATAGTTTAGCTATGCTATGGGAGTTGGAAAAGGCAAGAGACCTCATAGTTAAGCCCCTAAGGCTGCCTTAAGGTGAGAATGCAAGTTTTCCAGAATGTTTTGTTTGTTGTAAGAATTTAGATATTCCGGTTTGCTATGTCAGGGCCTATATTTGCATGTTTAGTCAGCTGAAGTTGGAGGCAACATATTGGTGTACTATTGTAGGCCGATCCATTTGCCTGATAGTAGTTTGTTTGTCCCCAGGTCATTCATCAGCTGAAGCAGCTGGGCATCGTGTGGCAAGACGTGCTCCCAGTCAACATCTACTGTAAAGCCATGGGGAGTCTCCTCAACACGGCCATCTCTGAAGTCATGGCCAAAATCATGATGCTTGAGGTGACTTTGACATTCCTTGTATATTTATGTGGTTGCCAACCCCGACCACACAACCCATCAGTCTCCGTGTTAGTGACCTGTACCGTGGGTGACTGTTTACCCCACTCATCTTGTGTCTTAATACTACAATACTATTAGAATTGAGGCTGTACTCTTAACTGTTTCAGAGACTAAATCACTAATTCACAAGGTTCATAGAAGTCACTCATTCCTTTTTTTTGGAGTGGCAATTGTGGACCGCTTCACTTTGGTATCGATTGGCACAAAGGGAGTTCAGTCGGCGCCGTCCAACTCTCCTGGCACTTACCGATGGCCGGGCGAGTTCCGCAGGTCAGATGTTGACCTGAAGTCTCGTGCCGCCCCAACGCCCCGCAGGACATCTCGTCGGAGGACGGTGAGCATCTGCACACGCTGTGCCAGACGCTCATCGAGGAGGGCCCGCTGGTCTTCGTGCCGCTGACCGAGGAGTGCAAGAACACCGCGTACCAGGAGGAGGTGCCGTTCCACGTGAAGAGGTGGATGACCTTCAAGGAGCTGGTGATCGTGCTGCGGGCCAACCTCCAGGAGATCGTCAACAGGTACGGCGGCGGGTCACGTGACGGGCCCCGGTTGTGGTCGGGTATTGGGAATAAAATATTGTCTGTCGTAGGTGTGGATACGTGTCTAAATGTTTGTGAGGAGGTTTAAGTTGTTGGTGTTGACACTTCTCTATGGCCCAACGCCCCCACCATCTGGGAGAAAGACAATTGTGTTGTGGGGAGTTACAGGCGAGTACTTCCAAAGTAATGTGTGTCTTGTGTTGAGGTTGAGCTGAACAGCTGCTCTCAGAAGAGCCGACTCGCCTGAACCTAAAATGAGGTTTTCTTCTCCCCCGGTGGAACGGGAGACACGGCTCAGTGTGAACACTGTGACACTGTAGACTGCAAAATGGATCAACATGCAGACGATAGATCTGTACACAGGCGGGTCAATAGAGGAGGGGTATGCTGTTGCATGTTCAGTTCTGAAGGTCATGTTGTTTTATATGCATGAGCAGTTTGGCGGTTGAGCGACATGGAGAACATTTACGAAGATTGCATTGATAAATATAGATACGCTCATGAATTCATAATACTATTCTAAATAGTGTAACTGAGGGTCATTTGCATTGAAGTAAACATGCATCTAAGAATGGCATCAGGCTAAAACTACTTTTCCTCGATCTCTGGTGTTTCCCTGTTGTTTTAATCATTTTAAGGATCTACTCACCTTAATTAATTTGGACTTTAAATGGGTATCATCGTTTCATGACGGCGACATACCATACCAAGACGATCATATTAAAGTATTCCGTGACCATAGTTGCTGCTGTTCCTCTGGTCCCGTGCCGGTTCCTTTGTGGCCCCGTGCCGGTTCCCTCGTGGCTCCGTGCCAGTTCCCTCATGGCTCCCGTGTCTCCCTGCAGGTGGGCAGAAGGGAAGGGCCCCCTGGCCTCGGAGTTCTCCAGCGCCGAGATCAAGAGCCTGGTGCGAGCCTTGTTCCAGAACACTGAGCGGCGTGCTCTGGCGCTGACCAAGATCAAATAAGCATGGTGGTCATTTCATTAGAGATGTTTGCAGTAACTGAAACACTTTGGTGTGTCCCTTAAAGGCGTGTTTTTCGGTTGCCTTATTATACCTTGATTTCTATATTGCGTTGTGTATCTCGGTCCGCTGCTAGTCTGGGGTACTGGTTGGACACGGTGGCTCACAGTGTGTTACGTTTCCTCACCCAACATCTCTCCTCACACGGACAGGCTCTAAAAGTATATCCTATGTGCATGTGTGGCGAAGCAGCTTCAAACCGCCTCTCACAGAAATGGTCATTTCAGTTGTTTTGTTTTTGCATTACCCATCCAGCGAAATATTGTTAGAAAGGATACTTTTACCATCTCACATATACTAACCGTATCAAACACCCACATTGAAATCTGCCAGTCTAGTGTCCATTTGAGCTCTTAATCCTATAAAGGCTTTCTGTAAATTTGTATTTAAATGTATTTAAACTGTCTAAAAGTCTTTTTGAACTCCTCCCAGGCAAGTCTCTACCAAACGTACACATCTACGTGTTACTATGTGTTTATACATTCAAGATTGTGGCCATTCGCCACGTTCTTTTGGTGTTTTGAATGCAAGAAAGAATAAACTGGTGAAATGCTGCAAAAACGATTCTCTATTGCGTGGCTGTATCTGGAAAGTATGGTTTCTTTCTAATTAGATTAGATTCAACTTTATTGTCATTGCACAGAGTACGCATACAAGTACAACAAAATACAGTTGGCATCTAACCAGAAGTGCAAAAGTAGTAGCAACAGTGAAACGGTAATCAGTATGATCAGGCATGAGATGATCTAGATGATATGGATCTAGATGATCCATATCATCTGAGGTCAGTGAATACCAAAAGCCTACCCGTGTGTGGCCATTTCAACAATTAAGGTATAGCAAAAATGGATGGATATTGGGATACGCGTTGTCAATTGTGTCTTGTGATTTGTTTAAGATATGCTGATGCATGTAGAGGCCTCTTCTAGTCGTATTCACGTTTGTGTTGTAACTGATATAATCAGTGGAAGTAAATGCCATACTCTCCCACCAGTTCTATAGTGTTCTCGTGCGTCTCCGTGTCCGTGTCCCTATAGTTCCATCTGGTATGGGCTCGTTTGACGGTCGTGCCACACGATTTAAACCGCAATTCCACAGCTCTTTAAGAACACCGCTGGAATACTGTACTGTTGATTGAATCTGTAACTTGTGCCTTAATCCCCAAGTAGACAGCTGGTGTATTTATGTAAGGCAGCGATCACAAACGCTTAGCATACCTCTCTTAAGACATAAGTCATTTAGTTCGTAGGATAGGGGCAAACAGTTTAGGGGGAAACATAGGCTACAGAGATTCACGCTGGGACACTGCTGCTGCAACAGGACTACGCGTTTATCCTGGGCAAGGTAGGCTCATGCATGTGTGCATTTTCTTGTCATTTATGGGTGAAATGTATTAATTACCTCGACAGACGTTCAAAAATATTCTCACCGGTGGTCTTGGTTGACTTTGGTCGACTAAAAAGGCAATATTTTTTACAAAATATTGCCTTTTTGTAAAAGTGACACTAAATAGTGAAATAGGCTTTAACCATTTCAGCGCAAATCAGTCCTCATAGGCCTATAGCCGGAGTAAAAATGAAGCGTGTTATTGAATGAATACTTCTACTTCACTACTTCTAGTGGTTTTAATATTAAAAGAACAAAAAAATGAAATGAATTTGTTTTTGGTTTTTTTTAAAACTTTTTTTAGATTTGTTGAAACACTTAATGTTAATGAAAACAAGGTCAAGAGATGCATTTAGCATTTAGGCCTACTGGCTGCTAGCTCATACACGTTTTGAACTGCTCAAAAGCATCGCACGCACACACAAAGAAATGAGGAAAACCCCGTTGTATTTTTAGTTCCACGTTTTACAAGTTTATTGAGTGGCACGTTTGAAGTTGTCTTTAAATAGTATGCGATTCCAAGTGTTCTTAATGTGTGAGGAATTGCTCAATATTTCCTCTGCTTGCACAGGGATGAAGCGATGAAGAAGCAGCACGATGCCTCACGGAGTGACAGCCCAAGATAAGCGTCTGACTAATCCCTGCAGAACACGTCTCCATCACACCCGCAGGAGCTCTGGCCCCCCCCCCATGAAGGCTCTGACTGGCCTACCTCCTTCCCAGACAGCCACATTCTGGGTGCTGTAGTCCTCACACTTAGAGGAGCGACATCCTCCATCCTGTGCATAGCCTGTGTGCGTGTTGAGTACTATTATGCATGACCGTTACTAGGCACTGGCAGGATTTTCAATACTGTCCTTGCTCTGCATTTTTGCCTAAGTCCCCCATGGCTGCCATGCCAGACACAAGTAGAGAGTCTCTAATCCTTAACACAGATCATCTCCAGGATAAAGGAGCACATTTATCCTGCTGTTCTCCCGCCGAGTCACAGAGCGTCCTGAACCAATCCAGCCGAGGTCCAGCTGCCCACAGTCCCCTTGAGTGTGTCGCCGTCGGCACAGCGACACAGGAGCAGAAAGAAGAGCAGAAAGAAGAGCCGTCGAAGAAGCGCTCGCAACGTGGACACCACCTGAAACGCTTCAGCTCCAGATGGCGTTCTCGTGGCCCTGCGGACGGCGACGGCCGCCCGGTCCTTGCCGACGGCGCCACAGACAAGTCACCCGGTGGAAAGGCCCACAAGAAGCGATGTCAACTCCTGGGTCATGGGCGACTAGTATGCGGCGGCAGCAACCAGCGGCAGCGCTACATCACCAAAGGTGGCAAGTGTAGGGTCAACCTGGGTCCCATTGAGGACAAGAAGCGCTTCCTCTCCGATATCTTCACTACGTTGGTGGACCTCAAGTACCGCTGGTTCCTGTTCCTGTTCACCATGTGCTACATGCTTACCTGGGTGGCATTTGCCGAGATCTACTTCCTGGATGCGTGGCTGCATGACGATGTGGCCCACGCCCACGACCCCGAGTGGAAGCCTTGCTTCCAGAATGTGGACGGCTTCCTGTCAGCGTTGCTGCTGTCGGTGGAGAGCCAGCGGACCATCGGCTACGGCTCCAGAATGGTCACGGCCAACTGCCCAGAGGGCGTGGTTCTCCTCATGGCGCAGTCCATCCTGGGCTCCATCATCGACGCGCTGATGGTGGGCTGCATGTTCGTCAAGATCTCCCGGCCGCAGAAGCGGGCCCAGACGCTGATCTTCAGCAAGTGCTGTGTGATCTCTGAGCGCGACGACCGGCTCTGCTTGCTGTTTCGCATCGGAGACCTGAGAGCGAGTCACATGGTGGACGCCAAGATCCGGGCCAAGCTCATCAAGTCCAGGCAAACGAGGGAGGGGGAATTCATCCCCCTGGAGCAGTCGGAGATCAACCTGGGCTACGACACCGGCGGGGACAGGCTGCTGCTGGTAGAGCCCCAGACCATCACCCATGTCATCAGCGACAGCAGCCCCTTCTGGGAGGTGGGGGCCGAGCGTTTGAAGAGGGAGACGCTGGAGATCATTGTGATTCTGGAGGGGATCGTCGAGGCCTCGGGTCGGTAGCCGTGTTCTTGCTCTTAGATCACAACTCGTACACTTTGCTACACTTACACATTGGACACATTGGATCTCAGTTCTGATTGCCTAATTTGATTTGATTTTGTTTCCACGTCTTAAGCATTGCTCACTCTGCTGTATGTTCCAGGCATGACCTGCCAAGCCAGGACGTCGTACACTGAGGACGAGATCCTGTGGGGGCATCGTTTTGAATCCTGCATGTCCTTGGAGAAAGGAGCTTTTCGGGTCGACTATGGCGCATTTGATAAAACCTTTGAAGTGCAAATGTCCCCAATAAGTGCAAAAGATAGGCAGGCTGCAAACGATCAGGTGGGTGAGCTTCAGTAAAGCCGACAAGCGCTGCTCCATTCAGCCAGAGACAAATGCATACAAATACTGCTGAGCCATAATACTTCATTGAATCCAGAGCACGAAGCCCCAATTCTAATCTGAACAGAACTTCATGAAACACCACAATGGTTTTAACCTTTAGATGGCAGCACACTCTCAAAAGTAGTCTTGTAGCGGTTGCTCTTTAAATCAAATTCAAATGAACTTGTGGCGAAAAGGAAAGGTTCCATACTCTGGAGACAGGAGGAATCTTACTGAATGACCGTCAGGTTAGGTCCGCAAGATGACCTTACATGTCAATGACATAGCCGACAAAACTAAAACCATCAGTCCCTCTGCAACTATGGATAGAACATTTCTCTCTTTCTCGCTTGCATTGTTTTCTATATCACTTATCTTTATAATGTATATTGTTAAAGCTGGACTATACCATAGTACTGCTAGACACTGTTTGCTCTGCTAAACCTGATAGTTTCACAGTTACCCTTGCTGCCTCTGTCCGGCCAGGGCTGGGGCTGTATTGGAGGCCGCTCCCGTCGAGAAAGAGGGTTAGTGGAATGAAAAGTGGATTTTTTTTTTGTCTTTTCTACTTTTCTCGAGGCCCCCACAGAGTCGTGGTCGGCACTTTGCTAAAAGGAGAACGAGAACTAGATCAGCTCCCCAATGGTATTGGTAACACAGCGTCTGGCGGCCCAAGAGATGATGGAAGTCTCTTGCCTTTTTTTTATCATAAAGAAAGAAAGAAGGTACTCAATAATAAAAAAATAAAATTAAAACTAGGATGGTGGGCGGGTGGCATTCCCGGAGGAATCCATTTTCGGACGCCTCTGCACTGGGCTAAGAATAATGTGCAAGTGGGTTGGGGTCGGCACTGCTCCGCAATGATATGATCTGGTTGTGTTGTGGGCGGCAGGCGATGTGTGATGATGTGTATTGTGGGTGGTGAAGAGAAACCCAGCAGCAATGTGTCATTTCTGTGTGGACTGACTTTTGACTCCTGGTAATCTCTGTATGGTAATAGTTACTCTACCACTGCTTTAGCGTGGTACCATTAGCATGGTAACATGCTTTCCTTTTGTTGCTATTAGCCTTCTAACATGCTAGCGTGCTTATGTACCATCACGTTAACACACTGATGTGCTCCTGCTAACATGTTAGCAAACTAATGCAGCCATTATCCTAACGCACTTGTAGACCTACTTGTACTTACTTGCATCAGTGTACTAACATGCAAATATATACTTGCTATAATGTCCGCTCATTTTCTATCCATACAAGGTAGACCCGACATGGAGTCAACCGATTGCGCCTATATGTGTTCATGATGTGATAGACTTGCGTGGTGATTATGGCTACTTCCATGTTGGCCCTGATAAATGTGCACCTGTTTGCTTCTGGGGCAGCTCACGAGCTCGAAAGTCCTACACTTTGCTGTCTAAAAATGTCCTTCCCAAAGGAATGGAGAAAGAGGCCAGGCACTCGGCGTACAACGGTGGCACCCAAATGTGCCCGTGCTCACCCCTAACATTCTTCTTCCTTGGTTCTCCCAGGTCTGTGATCGTAATTCAGTGCGTTTTCCCTGCTCTCCAAGTATGTGTCATGCATCTGTCTTCTGTACCTTCTGTGAGAGACAGAGAAATGAAGCCATTGTTCCTTTTGTGTTAACATTTCTTCATTTGGGAAAAAAAACAAAACTGTATTGTGACATGTGGTGCACCAGCACAACAAGAGACATTGTACATATTTTAAATATGAATGAATAGTGATTCTCCACCTTACAATGCTACGTTAGGCATGGGGCTAAAATTAAAGGGAATAACATGATTGGCCTCGTATAATGGCCTACTTTCATGATGTCATTTATACATATATCAAATGCATACATTTGTTTATTTAATAAATTGTGTTGAGTCTGTGGACAATGTCAGTGCAGTCTGTACGTAATGAAAGCCCTTCCTAAATGACTCTACTAAACCCTCGCCACCCCCCTTCAGGATGGGTGATTTATGGGCACCTAGGAGACGTCCTCAAGGTGGAACGTGACATTTTATGGTGTAGAGCGTCTTAAAGGACACAGTGTTTGCATGTCCTTTTTTGTGTGACACACACGGATAAAAAAAAATAAAAATCATAATTATGAAACGCTATGTTTACTTTGAAACAAACAAGCTGACTTGTGTGGTGCACATGTCCCATCTTAATCAGGCAGGGATATGAACACGATTTAGCTGATTAAAAACGTCAGTTAATCATCATGAAAGACGAATAGTTCTATGGCATACTGGGGAAAGTATTGAAGTTAACCTTCACAACAAAGATACAAAAGTACAATCAATGATAAAAAAGAAAATATGAACATAACAGACAAAAACATAACTGCATAATTGATTACACCGAGGCCTTTGAAAGTTTTATTACGCTAATGTAATATTTAATTGTAGCCCGGGTTATAAGGTTACAGTTCCACGCTTGTGTAGAAGGGCTTTCTAGAAGGGCATCAAATGGAACAAACTCACTCGATTCCGGCTGAAGACGGTCCCAGTCACGTGTCTCACCCGGCCTCGCCGACACCCCACAGCCAATGAATAGTAAAATAGGGGCAGTCATCCATTTCCACTTAGTAGCCATCAAAGCATAGGTAATTCTTTAAACATTTTTACTGTTCGTATGAATTTTTCAACAGGCACTCATCTAGAATGAGTTTATCATCTGGGGAACATCACTCTTGGCCCGGCTATTCATTTTTCATGACCGCTGATACAGAGGTCTAGTTGGGAGGTATATCGAAAGAAAAGAACGAAGTCACCGATACTGTACAATTCTCAAATCTAAAAAGAAAAATTGTTTCTACTTCAATCTGAAAACAGGAAATGAGCTTCCCTCTACGGGCCTGCTTTAGACAACGCTGACAAAACCAAAGAGCAGAACATTCCTGCTAAACACAAAACCTGTCAACCCTCCAGGAAATATTCACCCTGCCATTTAGGAAACACAACAAGTGTGGAATAGTATTTCCTTCTGGGCTCCTTTGCGTTCACCTTAAACCACGGGAGGATTAACTAAATATCCGGTCAGTCTAAAACAGGCATGGATAACGCTTATAGTGGATTTCTGTAACCGACTACAGTTTGACATTACATTTACAAATGGCGATGTACAGTATAGTTGTGGTGGACAATTTGGAGATCAATGACCAAACAACTTGTGTAAAAAAGTGCATGGCGTTACAAAGCAGGAGTGTGTGGACTGTGCATGGGTTCGATCATGCGTTTTGAGATGCCGCTACGCTCAGCAAAGGAACGTCATGCACCACATGGATCATGTCAAAGGCCCCTGTGTTGTGCTCCCCGATTAAAAGAAACAAATCAAGGTTAGACATAAAGCAAAGAGAATAATGGCGTCTTTCTGTTACCGGCAGTGGATGGATTCCTCCCATGGAGCGTTTTTCACTGATTAGGTTTTTGCCATCAATTGGGGAGATGGCCTTGACTGGTACCCCTTCATACCACTCTGTTAGTTCATCTACTTAGCGTTCATTTAACAAGCGTGTAGTGCGGACACATGCGCACTCATGCACGCGCCGCTGTCATGTCGTGGTATATTTACCATATATATAGGAATATGATGTGTAGTATAGCGAAGCATGCAGACATATAAAATGTTTACCAAACCTATGTGAGGATATGGATTCTCCATGAAAATAGCCTTTACAAACACTGGGTGACAGTTAATACGTGTTAGTGGCAGAGTAGGACCGTAAAAACGTCAGTCCTCCATGCCGGGTCGACCTCGGCGACCTGCTCTGATCAACACGAGCCACGGCAACATGACTAATATCAGGAAACGTCAATAAACATGTTTACCCTGTCCGGCTAACGACAGTGTGTGTGTGTGTGCGTGCGTGCGAGATGTATTTGTGTGTGTGTGTGTGTGTGGTATGTGTGTTTGGTTGGTGGGAATCTAGTGGTTGGGTAACACACACCCCCCTAGAATATGAATAGTATTTATATATTATATATATTATTGTATATTCTATATTATTAGAATTGTGTACATTATACATATATTTCTATATTCTTTTTAATATATTTATTGGATCCTCCGGTGAATAGAGCTGTGGCGTGGGACAGATGGACCAGGAGGTGAAGCTGACCGTCGCCCTTCTCCCCAATGAGGTAGGATGAGGGGCACCCAAGGAAACATACTGTGTAGACCTAAAGAGCACCGTTGCTCTTGCTGTGGGCAATAATAGGATGGCAAGGGGGGGTATTTTGGACTTTGTGTCAAATGATAAATATTGCATGCACACATAGGCCTGCTGTATTGTTGTACGTTGATTTACGTTTCATTTCATAACGGATGTAAATGTATGGTTGCATTATCTGGGGTATTGTTGAAAAAGTGACGTTTGGCCCAATTTACCAACACGTGGTTTACAGAAGCCTTACTATTATTTAAAGGGCTCCTATCCTGAGGATTGGCGCCATTTGAGTTGACACATCGTCGGTCCTCATTCAAAAGAAAGATGTAGGTTACATTATTTCAGGGGCTCTGTCACCCAGAGACCCTGCATCCATGCACCCAGACGTCCTTCGGGTGACGGGAAAATATTCTTCAAAATAAAGTGTAAAAACAGAATAAGGCCAAGAAAAAAAACTCTTCTCTACTGTATCTTCTTCCGGAGGAGGTGGAGGTGGAGAAGTCATGGCAGCAGCAGCGGTGTGATGAGGATGAGGATGATGAGGATGTTCTGGAGATGAGATGCAGCTCGACCGGTCATGTGACCCGCTGCAGCGCATCCCGCCGCCGTGCTCTCCTCCCTCTCTGGTGTGGAGGAACACCTCGCGTCTAAAAATAGACCACGGTGGGGTTTGAACCGAAGCACAGCGTTTCGGATCGGGCATCAGTTCGGCGTGTGTGTGTGTGTGTGTGTTCAACAGCCTCCGCCTCCGCCTCCTCCTCCGGCGGGGTTCAGTGGGGATGCTGCTGCTGCTGCTGCTGCATTAGGCTGCGGGCTTATAGCTAATCTGATTGCGGCAGCACGTCGCGCAGGTTGCCTTTTCATCCTCCGGCGTGCTTCTTTGCGTCCGAACAAAGCGGTGTGTGTGTGTTCTCTAAGTGTGTGTGAATGCGTCATTCATAAGAGGCTGCGGCTCTCGTCCCGTCGGATCAGTGCGCTGCTGGCCGCTCTCCCGTGACGGATTCCGTCGTAAGAACAAAATAACCACTCAGGTAAGAACTATAGAGCTGATTCTCATAGGCCTACATGTGGCTATAGATCTCGTGCGTGTGTGTGTATGTGTGTGTGTGTGTGTGCATGAGTGTGTGCGCGCGCGCGCGCGTGTGTACGTTGTCGAGTGGTAACTTATTAACGTATAAGAGGCTGCAAAAATAATCTATATCCCCCCATGGCGTGATTGTGAAGTGTGAAGTGATGTGATGTAATTGATCGATCGATCGATCGTGTTGACCGTTGACTGTAGAATACAATGCGTCGATATACTCTCATCCGTCTAGAAGATGCTCTCTGGTGTCACGTATTTAGTTGAGTGTTACAATGGGCGTGTCTTGGATTTGTTCTCCTCCCCTTGTTGAGAGACACATCTCCGCCCAAATATGTCTTCTGTCTCCGCTTGGCCGAAGTGAGAAGCTAACATGATGTGGTGGCTTTATTTCTCCATTCCAGGTATTCAAATGGGCCTGACGGGACGCGTGCTGCTTGTTTTCTCCCCGCGCTGAAGACGCCTTAAGAGTACAACCGGAGACATTTCGAGTGAGCCTCCAGCGTGACTCGTCGAGCACCGCGGGATATCGGAGCGGGATGGCGGCGAAGGGGGGGCTGGGTGACG
>OMOU01001213.1:1902-12504 GCA_900312585.1 Malacocephalus occidentalis
TTCTCTTTTTATCAGAGTGGCAAATAAAAAGAAAACGGAAAAAAAGGTTGAAGACTAACTGCCTCCCCGTGCTTCTTCTGCGAAAACAGCGAGAGCCAAGGGCTGGAGTGGGAGAGGACTCAGACGGGCCCTGTCAGAATGATTCACTCTGCTGTCAGGGCAGCGCCCAAATGAAATAATGAAATCCACCTCAAGGTGGAACACATTTGCACACAGGAGGGGGGAATATTTTAAAGCTTTAGCACAGTGTGTCAAGTCAACCACACTGAGCCAGAGATGGGGAAGAGCAAGAGAGAGCGAGAGAGAATGTCCACGAGTGTGAGTGTGTGTGTGTGTGTGTGTGTGTGTGTGTGCTTCCCCCTTTCAATAGGCAAGAGCGCAATGATGGGTAAGCGATTGAAGTTTCGGTAGGAGCTTTAATGCCTGACAAATTGAAAATAAGACTGGGAGGGTAGAAAACAGGAAGAAACCCCCCCCCCCCCCACTGTATTCGTCTGTATCAAGTACAAAAGGAACGGCAAGAGTGCCTTCTCTACTTTCCACAGTCATACCGTGCACCGGAGTCGGCTGTTAAATCGTCAGACAACCTAAATGTTTTTTTTTTGTTTGTTTGTTCATACATGAAGTCATTCATTCTAACGTTCTCCCGCACAGTGCCAGCCGTAGCAACGTGTCTGGGGATCAAAGGCAGGCGTGGTTGCCAACATAGCCCTGACTTTGGTCCTAAAGTGGGGGGAGTCCACATGCCTTGCAGCGCAAACACACACACAAAAAAAAAAAAAGACATCGTTTGCTCTCGAAAGTAATTTCATCCTGATTGCCAGTAAGCTCCAAATGGCAAATAAACTCACAAAATATCACGGGAACATTTCCCTCTCAACCTACACAGCTAGAGGCTAACATATGGCTCAGCACCAGTCGGTGCGCTCGATAACCCTGAATCTTTGTTAGATAAGATAAGCCCTTACCTAATGGAATTAGTCATGACAAGATTCCCCTTCACTATGTTTGCCTTTGGTGTCTCCTTAACCTTTCGCAGAAGTGCTGGAATCGCCCGGCTGAGAAGCGCGCTCCTGACTCCTGTGTGCACTTTAAAGACTATGTTGTCCCCCTGAGGTATATGATCCCAACGCTTTTTTCCCCCCTCAAATGTTTTTTTAATGGACTTTAGAAGTTTGGTTGTAAATGCCAAGTCTCTGAGCCAAAGTGCCTTTAATTGAGTTGTGCTTTCCTCATTTTCCCCGCCGCCATCATTGCCAATTGTGCAATTACGAAGCGGGTCAATTACTCTTCATATTTTGTAATGTTTTCCACTCAAATTGACTGCTGGCTATATTCTGGTTTGACCTGAGAGACGGTGAAAACAAGTACGCCCCAACATCGCCAGAGGTTTGACAAAACAAATCCCATCGACGGCCGTTATTTTAAGTACGGAAAGATGTAGACATATTTAAATACTTATCGCCGCTGTAACGTTGGGACGGAACTGAAAAAGGTTTCACTGTCAAACACTGTAAATAACCCGTTAAAGAGTGAATGGGCAACAATGTTTTCCCTCCACTATCTCGTTAACCAGGTAGATAAGGTAGTTAACCACCAGTGCTATTCTATCAATGGCAAAAATAAAGAAGAAAACCGCTAGATTGTAAATCTGATGCAACGCTACTTTACCTCTGCTCTTAGTCAACACTGCCCCCTGTAGGAAAGCCTTGGGGTGGCACACGGAGATGCAAACAGCCAATGATATTATGTATACTTTACTTAAGATCTATAATCCATAGAAAAAAAAAACACCAAAGAAAATATGCTGAACCACCAAAGAAAATATACTGAAGGGGTTGCAATCATGAAACAGTCCTTCCTTCCTCTCAGTGATGAAAAAAATAAATATCCTTATGTTAACCAAGCTTGCTTTCCAGTTGGTGTGACTATACCAGGTGGCACTTTGCACACACTCCACCATTTGTGGATTCTGGCACTGCTCCTCAAATGTATTCCCCAACATAATTACTTGTTCCAACTGATTTGTTTGCTCTAAACCAATTATAGTAGTTTCACTGATTCATTTAATCTGCCATTGGTACGATGCAGAAATGAAGTCCCTATGGTGGATAAAAAGCAGACAACTATGTATCACGGACCCTGGCCCCAGATACTGTGAAGAAGTCCATCTGTTGTTTGCATACAGAGCATTTGAGTGAAGAGGGGAAACTCAAAAGAACCAAGAAAGCCCTCAAATAATACGACAAATCAAAGGTAGGCCCAATCAGTGAGCATGTGTTTTGAATTGCTTTGGCTAAGGTAATAGGGGTGTGTGTTAAATGCATCAAGAACTGGATGGAAGATTAATGGAAAACAAATAATAAAAAGGAGGCATACATCACGAGTGCCACCGTTTTATAATTGGCTTGTCATAAGGAAGGGCAGGTCTGCTGCATAATAGAGCTGGCAGGCGCCTCATCACGCCTTTGAAGGGATTCTTCTATAGGGAAAATGAACAAGGGTTTCAGACGATCATTATAATATCATTAGAAAATTGTTACGTAGGCAAAATTAGCGTTTCAACTTAAAACAGAATCAATTGACAAAGTCCCATGGGAAAAAGAGCCTGCAATACATTTTCCATAAAGAACGGTGTTATAAATATTGTACTAGTTACATAAGGCGGGCGAGACAGGCCTAGTCGGCTTGGATCCCAGGTCTACCTGCAGCCACCCCCTGAGCAACATACTGTACCTAATTTGCCCATTTATTTTTCTAAAACAAAAATCACAGGAAGCGAAGATGAACAAAAACAAAATACCCTCCAACCGGTAGAGAACACAGGCGTATGTTTGTCCTTAAGGAAAGGATACTTTCTCTCTCCTGAACGATGAGTATATTTTGCTGCTCCAGCTGTTGGATCTTGCGCTCAAATGTCTCCTGTTCGTCCCGAAGCCTCTGCACAGACTCATCCTTCTCCTCACTAACTCTGGAAATTCAAATGAGAGACTGCGGTGTTAGGGCAGAATTGCATTATGCATTTTTATGCAAGTAAAATGTCATTCTCTGTGCTCTAGGGAGCATATGTTCATTTTGAGGAGTTGTTGTGTATAACACTGATCTTTCAGACGTATTATATTTCAAGCGACACTTGGAATAAATTGTCATTCAAATGCCTTGCCTTGCCAGTTCTTCAATGAGGTTGGCAATACGTTGCTTATCCTCTGAGCAGAGGTCCTTCAAACTGGTCTGGGCTCTAGTTGTGTTGGTCTGCAGGAAAAAAATGATAATGTTTTGGACACAACACATTTAGGTTTAAAACAAACAAAAACAATACAATACATAAATCCAGACATTATGTCCACAAATCATGTGTTGAATATTGCATACTGTTAAATAAATTAGCAGAATACAAAGCACACTTATTAGTCTCATCTGTTTACCTGTGACGTGGGGGTGACTTTATGGGCACCTGCAGATGTGGTGTGATTCCCAGCAGTGTCGGGGTAGAGGTGAAGGTCTTGTGCTTTGCAAGTCATTGACGGGGCGCTTTGCAAGGGATTCTGACGACTCTCCACTTTGGTGCGTTTGATACACTCACGCTCGTCTCGCATCTTTGTAACTTTGCCGATGGCAGACCTGTGGAACTTTGTATCTCTGCTCACTCCTGATGAGGTGCGAGGGGTGGAAAAGACAATCAAACATGTGAGAACGTCGCATAGAAAGTATTGAAATATGAGGTACTTTCTTGAAAAAGATGCCAGTTATACACACCGGGAACAAGTACGAGGGACTGGTCATCTTCTGATGCTGCGTTGGCAAGTTCAGGGAAAAACAACGCAATAGGCCATAGCCATTATTAACCCTTTCATCGTAGCATCACATATCATAGCCCGACATAGTGAGAGGATGTAGGGTAACACAATATGGCACTAAAATAAAGTGTGCTGTTATGTCAACGCTGAGCCCTGACACCAAGATCATGGCTAAATAAATCAAACAAACTTCACCGCTTGTCAAAAGCAGTATTAAAATAGCAAAGTAGAATATAAGACACCACATTCAGAAGTGTTTCGCTGCTATGTTGTATATTCTCTTTGGAAATACAAATACATAAAGGATACTGTCGTTAATCCAAAATATTCCTGACTCTTCACTTTTTGTTGTGGCTGCCGCCATGTTGAAACAACCGCCACTCCCAAGGAACCAAGCGTTGCGGAGAAAATCAAGTCCCGCCCTTTCCTCTGGGCAGAGAAGGCGATTGGTTGTTCCCGGGAAATAACTGCTTTCTATTGGTTGAGTTGACTCCCTTGAAGTGTGATATTCTAAAACTACATTTCCCAGATGTATTTTGTTTTGGTCCTGATGCTGTGTGCACTCCAGCTCCATTGGTGGCAGTAATGTCTGTGTACCAAATTGAGAAGAAGAACCGGACGAATGATGCAGAAAGACCTATAGTTGATATCAGCTGATACATGATACAAAGGTTTATCTTAACTTGAGAACTTCATAAGGATAAGAAATATGGAAGAGAAGAAAGGTGTTGCTGAAAGACTGACACTTGGCATTACGCGAATTCTCGGTGTGTACTGTGGGATTTGTCTCAAATAAATAATCGATTGCAATTCTAATTGTTGTACACATTGGCCTTTAATTGGGGCTACTGCTATTCACACTGAACGTTGTATGACGATACGCGTGCATATGTTGCAGAGAGCATGCCTGGTGTTGCCGACACTCGGTTTGTAGAGAGGGAGCCTGCAGAGAAGAGATCGTTGCTGTCATGGGAACAGGTCGGAAACACACACACACACAAATTATATCGTGTTTGGGCGTTCGTTAGGTCGCAATAATCTCCCTTATAATCCTCTCTTCAGAAAAACACGTGCATTCTTCCAGAGGACCTGCGAGATTTCTATTTGACAACCGACGGGTTTACCCTCACGTGGAGTGTCAAAATTGACAGTAGGTGTTTTAAGTCCAATAACAAAATACAAGTAGTTATTCTACATACACGAGTGTCAAGTTTAAATCTTACAAGTCCATGTAAGATTGTAATATTTGCAATATTTGTGTGTGTGTGTGTGTGTGTGTGTGTGTGTGTGTGTGTGTGTGTGTGTGTGTGTGTGTGTGTGTGTGTGTGTGTGTGTGCGCGCGCGCGCGCGCGTTTGTCGTGCAGATGAGTGTGTGCCAGTCGGATGCATGATGATTAACAGTGTGGCAAGGCTACGACAACTGCAGCCCCGGTCAACCCTTTTCTCCCTGCCCAACGCGCCTGCGCTGGCCGACCTTGACTACGACGGCGACAGCACAGAAAGTGGTAAGGATAAAACCTGTGTATTCCATACTGAGAAGTTTGTTGTTGCTACTCGTTTGTACCGCCAGGGGGCGCTTGATGTAATATTCGACAGCTGGACTGTGAACTGTGGTGTCGCGCGAAGTACGTGAGCTGTGCATATGCCGCCGCTTATTCACTTGTTTGTGAATAAATCAATTGTACAAAATGTCTTTCGTGTACTTACCACAATACAACAACATGACAGTAAACAATAAATGGTTGTCACACATTATGTTGAATATTGGCTGATTGTTGGCCAAGTGTACATCAATATACATGAATCATTCATTATTCATTTCTGTATCAATAATATGATTTTGGCAGAATCGGACGACTGTCCCGCTGTACCTCACTTTGATTCTCGGAGTCGGATATTTGAGCTGGACTCCTGTGGCAGAAATGGAAAAGTGTGCCTCGTCTACAAAAACTGCTGTCAAGGTTTCACTTATTTTCACAACTTTTAATTGACATTAATAATGGAATAGCATTTAAAAACAAAAACGATGACATAAAAACGGCTCAAAAAATATAGAATCTGCATTTTTATTTTTTTGTCCTCCAGGGGTTGTAGCCCAGCAAAGCCACATCTGGTTCCTGGACCGCTCTCTGTACTGGCACTACCTGACCCCCACCTTCACCGCCTACTACCGCCTGATGCTCACCCACCTGGGCCTGCCAGAGTGGCAGTACTCCTTCACCCCCTACGGACCCAGCCCCCAGGCCAAGGTGAGGACCTGCCCTAGACACGGCTCCTATTTCGGGCTTTTCGTTGTTTTTATAGGGTTCGTTTTACAAGTTGACAGCATCTTCCCCATTGTGTTTTCCTCTTCTCCCCCCGTAGCAATGGGAGTCTTTGTACCCACCACTCACCTTCCACCGTGAGCTGGGCACGGTGGACCCCGCGGGGGGGAACACCCATTTCACCAACAAGCTGGATCCCACCAAGGCTTTTAAAGGCAAAACCAAAGTGGCCACACCCAAGAAGAAGCAGTCGACCCAGAGCGGCCCTGGGGCCTCTGGGAAGAGTCACGTTAGCGTGGGGAAGCATGCTGTGATCCGCCGATGAGAACCTCTGTCTGTCTCTGTCTCTGTCTCTCTCTCTCACACAATCACAATCACACACAGGCACTTTAAGCCATGTCTCGCAGGAAGGACATGGTCTTGCTGGTTGTTGTGTCAATACACTGAAAAGCATGATATGGTGCAGTTCAACTTTTTTCACCTTCTAGGTAAAAAAGTAACCATACAAGACATCCATCAATGTATTCTATTAGCAGTAATAAAAGTATTATTTGGTTTCAGAGTGAGACTGAGAAATGTCTTATTCTGACTAACTCAGACATCATTACAAAAATCTTAGCTTAGGATTCTCGTGACCCATTTTATTTACTATTCTTTTGACAAATGCCTCTTTTCATGCCTATTTTACCATTACTGTAGATTTGTTCATTGTTTCATTGTTCATTGTTTTATTTTAATTGTAACCGGAACGTATTGTATTTTCATTGTATTGCTAAGCACCTTGTATTGCAATTGTATAAAATGTGCAATATAAATAAAGTTTGATTTGATTCATTTTGCTACATGTGTGTTTGCAATCTAGTTGGTGTTAATCTCCCAAGCTAACCTCCGGTATAAGGAACAACATCCTAGCCATCTTAATTTAGATTTCCCCTTTAATCATTGTTAGATTTGGCAGCAGTGCCAGTTTGCACTCACACTTAACACACACTACACAAAACCTGCTTCGCAACAACTGGTTCGCAAGAAGCAGTTTTTTTTATTCTATGCCAAGTTAGGGTATCTTACATTCCTCCAAGCTAACAGCTTGGAGGAACGTAAGAGCACACAGGTTCATCTGGTATTCTCATTTGTTAACACGTCATCTGAAATGTATTTGGCAGCGCCATTAGTCACTTGAGTTACCGATGTTCTCTCTCTCTCTCTCGGTCTGTTTATGTAGAGTGAGGCTTGATTGGTGAAACCTACAGAATTGATCACTGATAACCTCGTCCATTTTCTGTCGTTCAGGCCTTGGTAGCCTGGTCGCTCCACACAATATCTAGGCCTGCAATTCAAATTCACAGCTCAAACAAACACATGGCATGTGATCGAGGTGAACGAGAGTGTGTGTTACATATTGTGAAATGTGTGACAATGTGTCACATATGTCCCTTGAAGTGTCTTCCTCACACACACACGTCCACATAGCTTGTGTTGTGTTTCTCCAGAGAAGCCATTTCCTCCAGCTCTCGATGGTCATTCTGATGGCACGCGAGGGCCGGGTGATGAAGCTCTACCAGGGTCTTGTACAGTCCAGCACCCAGCACACCGCCTACCAAGGGGGCCACCACGGGGACCCACCACCACCCGTTTCCTGCTCTGCTAGGAGAACACAATGAATCAGCTAATTACTTTAATATGGCTTCACCAGCCATCTTGTTCTCTTGCCCCTCCCTGCCAGACTGCTAGTCCCTAAGCCTCCACTGTTCCTGAGGAGGTGGTCAGGCCTCTAGTCCTCAACCCCCCATAGGTTATTAGGGGGTGAAACAGTAAGCAGCTGGGGGGGGGGGCTGTTTGTTGTTTGAACTGCAAAATCTGCTAGAGGGATATGACATGAACAGATTGCCACCGTAAACAAGAGTTTTTTGGAAACCAGCCACCTTGACCAAACATGTTCCGGGTCAAGGCACCATGCAGCACAACCTCCTCCAAAAATGACGAGAAAATAAATAATCTTATCATCTTTATCATCCCCCTCACCTGAACACCTCGCTCCCCCAGCCCGCGATGGCAGTGAAGAGTCGGGGCGCCAGGTCTCTGGTGGGGTTGATGGGGTAGCCGCTGTTGCTCCCCAGGGAAACGCCGATCAGCAGCACCAGCAGGCCCGCCATGACGCCCTCGCAGCCCCTCGCCGCCGGTTTGTTCCTCTGGTCCGAGAGCGCCGTCAGGCACAGCAGCAGCATGGCCGTGCCGAACACCTGGACACAACACAGGGTCTACTTTATACAGGTCAACTACTATCCAAGGTGAGTTGGATAGAGAGAATTTCTGTCCGGGGTGGGCGGGGTAGTGTATCGTGAATACAGGTACAGGTTGCTGTTAAGAATCTTGCGCAAGGATGCCTCAAAAGTTACACTACTGCGGACGTTGAGCCCACTAGCTTTCTGCTAGAAGTCAACCACCCTAGCCCACCCTAGCCCAGCCTGTCCCCCACTACACACACTATCCCCTACAACCTACCCTCAACATCTGCACACACTTAGAGGACGCTTTGTGATGAAACCATCGTAACCGGCTCGGTTCCATCACTAAAACATCTGTGACCAATATCATTTGGTAAAACTGGCAATTCTGCCAAAGAGCATTTTGCATGAGCATATTGTTTACATTTGTGGCAGTTCACCCTAAGGCAGAATCGGCGCAACAGTGATTTTGTGCTTTAGTGAAGCCAGGGGAGAGATAGGTACGACTGTTTGCTCATCCAGACCAGTGTGGTACTGATAAGAACAGCTGTAAGCAAATCACAAATCGATTCATGCCAAGTCGGAACAGAACAGCCTCGTAATACAATCAAAAGCAGCACGGGAGTTCAGGGGTGCACCTGGTCCATGAACCCAGAGTGCAGGGACAGGTAGGGCGCAGGGTAGGTGGCGAAGATCCCGGCCGTGGCTTGAGCACCAGTCACGGTCAGGTTCCCACCACAGTAGTCATATATGGCATCTGGAACGTATAGAGTATGGCCGTTAAATCAAACGACAAATAATTCAAGTACAAGAGTGATTCAAATATGCGAGAGAGAGAGCCGTTCAAGCGCTGGGATCCTTACCATTGTACACGGTATAGATTGTCGCCGCGGCCAGAAACGAGCCCAGTAATTGGGCGACAACATAGATGGGGAGCATCTTCCAATCAAGTTGGCCAAACACACACAAGGCCAACGACACCGCCGCGTTCATATGAGCCCCTGAGGAAGACAAGCAAGGCTGTATCTGCTCTGTACGCTGTGTGCACATCAATATATGTTTGCAATTATTTTATTCCAAAAAATGTTGAATTGTATTAAAAAAACTAAACTAGAATAAAACCTGTTCCTTGTGCTGTCAAGACTGTAAATAGAGTGGATATTTGATTCTCTGTTTTTTTGTACTTGTTCTGTTGGACATTCTGCTGGGCATTCCTTAAACATACACAAATATTCTAATATTAATTTGATGTTGTATAATAATGTTGTTTATGTTATCTAGAGTTCTATATTCTTTTCCACATTCTGCTGAGCATCGCCATTTTCCATTTCACTGCATATCCCGTATGTGTATGCGACAAATAAAGTTCTTGAACCTTGAATCTTGAATCTTGCATAGCAAACGTTGAAACACTAAACTGTCATCTTTGGCGTTATGGTAATGATTGTGGTGATGAATGTTGCCCTGTGCTCTACCTCTGCTAATGTGGGTGGTGTGATCTCCTACCTGAGACTGTGCCTCCAACATGCACTCCCATGGTAACTCCCAGGCCAAAGCCCAGGTTGATGCTGAGGTACTGTCCGAACGCTCCATGTCCGGTCACTACCTGCGCTACCGAGCCCAGGCCAAACGCCTACACACAGATTACCAGAATGATCGGAACCATAAAATGGTTAACTTTTCTCTGGTCTTAAGGTTTTCTATTTGGTTGTTCAAATAGACGATTGTATCCAAGGCAACTTTGTTGTTCTTCTGAGATACACGTCATGACGAGTTGATGACAGGTAGACTTGGGATTTGAACCCACAACCCTTGGGCTGGGAGTCCAAAATCCACCAATCTACTGGATTCAAGTCTTGAACCCAGTAGATTGGTCTCGAATGAACCAGTCTACTAGATTGATTGATTACAAAGCCAACATGTTCTTGTTAGTGTCACTAACTCAAGTTTTATTTGGTACAAATTACTTTCAAAATTGTTTCAATTTTTGTTTAGTTTAGTAAGTATATCCTCAGTGTTACCAGTGTTAATGTCATAGCCAACTATAGAAGCCCCTGTTTAGCGTGTGTTTTTGCCTAACTGCAAACTCTATTCAAACCGTGTGTGTGTGTGTGTGTGTGTGTGTGTGTGTGTTTGTGTCCAAGTATAAAAATCGATGCAGCAGGTGGACAGTTATGTGACCACTGCAGCCCCTCTCGCTGTGTGGCCGAGTACAGCCCGCCAACCACTCTCCCCGCTGACAGAACACCCCCTTCCTTGTTTAGAACCACCATCGACCAATCCCTGCCCTTCAACCGAACCATGTGACCAGAGAGT
>OMOU01001225.1:12986-42298 GCA_900312585.1 Malacocephalus occidentalis
CGTTTCTGTTTCTGAGGAAATGGTGGAAGCCCGAACACGGTCTTTCCCCACCCTCTTTGGTCATGTATCAAGCACTTGGATCTTTTGTCTTGTACTTCTAAGTACAATATTTGCCACAAGTTGGCTAGCACATTTTGTTAGTCTGATGCAGTAACTTAATTTTATATGGGTTTAAGAGTATTTTTGTTGTCTTGATAAGTGTATAATAGAGACAACAGGTTTACATGTTGTCTCTATTATACATGTATCAAGACAACAAAAATCAGAAACTAAATTGGAATGCCACAGGTTTGAGTTGATGCGCTGACATGTTTATAGTATGCATCATTACTGATTGGGCCATTAATGCTACAATTAAGTTCAAGTTCTTTTATTTGTCAAATGTGCTATATTGACATACAGCACAGATGAAATTACATGTCTCTCAGGCCCACGGTGCAACAGGTTAAGTAGTGGGGCTTAAACAAAAAACAAATCCTGATAACATGTTTTTAATAATTGGGTAAATCCTTGACTTATCAGAGAACATGGATTCAACAAAACATTTTGCTGGTGCAGATGGTTGACAAATATCTGAAGGACATTCCCTCAAAGGATCAACAAATCAGGTAAAAATCATGTGAAAAATCATGGATATGTAGTAATACATGTGAATGAGATTCTAAAGCTCAACGATCCTCTGAAGAACCGAGCTTGCAACTATGAATGCCTGGAACTTTATGTACCACAGCGATATATTGCCGTCTCTTTCAACAAATGTACATCATGTAAGTCACTTTGGATAAAAGTGTCTACTAAATGCCCTAAATGTAAATGTAAAGAGAAAGTTCAAGGTAAATCATTTGCACTGCATGTTGTAAAGCTTGTTCCAGGCAGCATTTAGCATATAACAGCCAAAGTGCAAGCAATATCAAGATATAAAGACGTCATTCACCAAATTACACATCACACAAAGAAAATCCATGGTCAATACCAGTCTTCCAATTAAAACTTCTAAACAGGGCCAATCTCGTGTATTTACTGCATGACAACAAACTCATATCTGCTTTAAATTGCAATTAGCATGTAGAGCACAAACAAAGACAAATAACTTGCTTACTTCAAGGCAATGTCGTCTCTCAACTAAAACAATTGGATTAAAGCAAACAATGACACAACTGCAGGTGTAGTAGCACCAGCATATCTGAACAAGCAGCATTACTGTAAATAATAAATTACTATTGCCAAATTCTCCATGCCGTTTCAAACATGCATGTTCTTCAAATAAAGAGTCCAAAAAGGTGAACGTCATCTTCAGAATAGAGTGAGTGAGGTGAACAAAACTGGTGAAACACATTCTCGCAATTCCTCAGGATCTCCTCAATTATGTACAAATCAATTCAAGGTTCAATTATGAAATTAGCAATAGCCACAATAGCTATTTCCATCCACTTATTCTTCATGCCTTGTACTTCTCTTTTCCAGTTTCACTAATAACACAGATATGCTGAAAAAGAATTGAAATCCATTATAATAGCAGCGAATAACTGATGTAACTGATGATTAAACGTAATATTTATTATTTTTGTATACTTACATTTAGATCTCTAAAGTACTCGTTGTAGTCTAGTGCGTAGCCAACCACAAATTTGTCCGGGATCTCAAATCCTACGACTGGAGGCAATGAAATGGAAACAGTAAAATTAGGATTTTCATTTGGTTCACAAAACATGACAATTCAATAAATTATCCTTCAGTTAATGAAATTAGAGAAACGGACGAAGTTGTGGTTCAAACTTACAATCTGGCCGGTAGCCAACGCTTCTGGGCGTCCTCTTCACCAGCAAACTGTGGACAACAGCAAACACATGAATGCCCCGCAAGCATTGAACAATTATCCCCAAAGCCTGAGATAAGGAATTGAACAAATGAAGCTGAGCCTAGACCAACCACATATATCACAATAAAAACAATGAATCCCGAATAGAGTTAGTCCCATGATATTGTTATTTCAATGAAAAAGCAACACAACACCTACACATTTGTCAATAAAGATTTATGATATTCCAGTTAGGATTTGAAAGACGCCATCAAGGAAAAAAAAAAACATACCTTGCTACTTTAACCATTTTGGGATTGTACTGTTTCAGCAGTTCCAATAAGGTCTTCATTGTCTTCCCCGTATCAATGATATCCTTGACAGAGGGAAGGGAGTACTTCACATTAATGATTGTGATCATAAAAAGGGGTAAGACTAAGCCAATAGGGAGAGAAAGCTTACCTCCACAATCAGGACGTTCTGTTTGGGAAAGAGGAAACAGGACAAGAATTGACATTGGTTAAAATACCCACGTAAACTGACCCACTAGTAATATCATCACGGATGGATTTCAAAAATGATGACGTCATGTCTAATGGTACATCACAGTTCTAGCTCAAGCTCTCTAGTTCCCGAACAAAGTTGAGATAAGAAACACTGGACTGTAGTGAAAGAAAGGATATAGAATGACTAAAGCAGTTTAACATCCTACCCATTGAAACCAAAGTGCATTAAATATTAACCCTACCACCCACCAGAACAATATATAACAACCATGGAATACAACATACAGGTTTCAATGCTCACCTTTCCTGTGAGTGTGGACAGGTCATCCCCACCTATTACTTTGATGTCCCCTGTGGACTGGTCATTCTGTCAAGACATAAACAAACAAGTCACGTGACTCAGCTGTTCTCAAGGGGCACGCTATAAATCAACACATGCAGACAGGTTTTATGGGGGCAAATGGCGAATGCCTTTGCCTTATATTGTTTTCTATAATGAAGACAACGGCCAAAACCTAGTTTAAGACACAAACACCCGTGGCAACACACAAGTAAATCTAGTAAAGCGGCAGATTTACACAGTAGCTCTTCAGACGGATAAAGTCCACTGTCATCGGGATAGAGCGGTCACTGTTCCTGTTCAGGGCCTTTATGTAGTCCAGCAGGTCGGCAAAGAACTTGTAGCCCCCCTTGAGTACACACAGGGCCACGATATGGTGGCCCCCCATGTCCCTCATGATCTCCCTGGCCAGCCTCTCCGTCCTGTGGGGGCAGGGTGGTGGTTAGGGGTAGTTTAATGCTCTGCTACTCGTAATTGTCCCTACTAGCCTATAAAGTAAACTGTCCCCAATAGCCAATAACCGGAAAGTTGAGTCTGGTTCAAAGCATGGACCCGAGAGCCAACAAGGTAGGGCTTTTGTTTGTAACCTGTACTGAGAACTCATACTAGAGCTACAGGCCTACATGCAGTGTGTGAGGTTGAATGTGAAGAGAATCAAACAGTCCCCACCCCAGCATAAGACACCAACCTGTCCAAGATAAGGCCGTGTGGAATGTAAACCCTTTCCAAGTCAGCAGAATAGTGCTTTGGTATGCAGAAAAGGTCCAGGTCGTAGCCTTGCTCCTCATCGCGGAGCTGAAATACAATGAAATGCACACATAGTTTGCTCTAGTACTGGCAAGATACGGGTGGACAAGCAACCATTTTAATTAGGCAATGGCTTGGTGCAAGTGAGCAAGTTGTGTGTGTGTGTGCTTATGCAACATAAAATAAGAGAAGTCAAGATAAAAGGAAAGTGTTGTTTCATCGCATTGAACAAATTAGTACACAACAGCGCTACAATAAATGAGACTTCAGTGCTGCTGTCCTTACTACTACGATAACAACTTTGGCCCATTCCAGGGATTCCCAATCATGCTTAATTATATAAAAGCGATTAAGTAGTTGTTGCAAATCCAATTTCCTGCTCAAAGACCTGGCCCCCACGTGACCCGAGAAGACGTATGGCACCTCATGTGATGACAAGGTGGTCTTGACAGACAGACCTGCAGGTACCAGTTGGATTAACAAGTCCTGCAGTGCTTCAAAGGACAGTAGTGGCCATTTTTTCACAGTAGTGAAGGCAAGCAAAATCTGTTCCCATGGTGTTAGAGGCAGCCTACTGAAAACAAGCACTTCTGTTTGGGCTTGTTTTAAAATAGACAGCAGCTGTAGCCATGGTTACATGACGTGAGTGTACAACTGTAACTTTGCTGTGAGAAAAAATAAGCCAATGTTTACATTTTGGTCTTCGGGTTATGTTTATGGAACTTAACAGACAATAATCACCATATGTTTTCAAATAAGTCAATGAAGGTAAACCTTCTGTCGTTCAAATACCCGCACTACTGAATACATTAGAAGTGTTGAAATTGCCTTAAGTATTGAATCCCATTAGAATGTAGAAGTGAAATCGCCTTAAGCTGTGACTATTGACACACACTGTTCTAGGTTTTTGTGACCTTTAGAGTAGTGACCCTGTAGAGCGCATATGAAGGATAGCAGGCTGCTGGCTAGTACTAGTAAAGGGTGTGACGTTCAACAGTGATATGAAGCAATGGTTCATTGTCTCCATAACCATACCTTTATAAGTAAAGATACAAGATTTCGTTTGGTTACCATTAAAATAACAGGAGGCGTACCACTATAACCAGCATCATATTTCGCGCCCTCGTCACATGTGGCCGCACAGTAAAACAAGTGCAGCAACAATGTTTATTATTGATGATTGCATGGCAAAACATTAAGCGTCCAGTTTTAAATGACGGTTCGACAAATTCATACACGGCCTCGGTATGCCTGTGAGTAATGTCTTCTCCCGTCTGTGTGGATGCTGGTGTAATTTCCCCATACTGTGCATTTCCTTTGACGGGTTCTATGTAGGAGTGTGTACGAGCGCTAGCGTGACATGTTGGCTACCACGCTTGCAGCACACAACTGAAAAGACGAAGGGCCCGGGGGAAATGCCCGCGCCTCCATTGTCTGGATAATATAATGTTGCGTAGCAACGTAATGTTGGACAGTCTATCGACCCCAAACGGATAGTAATACCACGGGTTATAGTACAAGGAGTTCCTCTGCGGTTTCGCCCGTCGCGACCCACCATCATACAAAAAAAAAACGAAGCTGAAGAATCCATCGTTGATTCCGACTGTTAAATAAGAGACCTTACCACAACACAGGAGCCCGTTGCTGCCATGGAAAACGCCGATTTGTTCAACCCACTCCGCAGACGTGCGCTCAGAATAAGATCCACAAGTTCCGCTAAAAAGGTTTCCGTCACAGAGACCACACTACAGACACACAACTCGCCAGCGTACTACGTCACTCTGACGTAACCGACACCTGACGCAGAAAGAGGGTGGGCGGATGAGGTGGGGGACTGTCCATTATGTCTCCCACCGCCCTTGTGACAAAAAGGAACAACGTTATGTTCCTGCTTTACAATACGCCAGTTATACTACTACGACATTCTAATTCAATTCTGCTCATTTGTCTTCAGCCAAAATGTAGTAGGTGTTTTTTGCATGAGCATAACACAGCAAGCTATGTGTAGTCACCAACATTAATGAAAATCAATGGGCCCATTATGAAAAAAATAGTTTTCACTCAAAATATTGTGTAAAATAAATCGCTAGTAAACTATTTCCAATTTAATGGATACCCTTCAGAGTACAGGGGGGATAGCAGAAGAAGAAACTTTAAAACTAGACTACATTTAATAGTGGAGAGATACAAGCGCATGCTGGCAAAAAACTTTAATTATGACTGTATGAATTCAAATATTCAAAATCATTCACTGTGATGATGATGATACAGTAGCAAAATGTTACATACAAAGAAAGAAGGGCTTCCAGACCATAAGACAAGATTAATCAAACCACACGGCTTCATAGAGACAAGAAGAAGTACAACCCTCTTAAATGTGAATCCGTCAGAAGCTAGGCTATAGGAAGAATATGTCGGCCTTAGGCGAGTCAAACGTAAACTACGGGGGCACATAGGCAGGCTATATGGCAATCAAAAGATCTGTCCAATCATGTCATTTTGTGGTAAAATTACACATGCCTTTATTTCGCCCAAAACCGAGACTACAAGAGAAAGAATTAGGCGTGGTAGGTCCAAACCATGGAGCAGGAATGGATCCAGGGGCCGGGAAAATGTCAGTATGTCACCCATGGTACCCGACATGAATGATTCACGAAGACACGCATGTCCTGATCACACGTCCGCCCCCTGGACCCCTTTGTGGGAGACTTTATGTTGGCTAGGATTCAGTAATTAAAAATAGATAATTTTGTCCCATTTTTGATCGACTTGTCTTCTGCCCAACACGTCTGATCCACATCTTCAACCTGTGAAAGCACAAAAACACCAGAACTATTCACTTTTACGCACCACAATTTATTGCATGTCCTTTCCGGTCAATTATTCACAACCTTTAGTTTTGGAGTAAATGCATAAAAAAAACAAAAAAACAAACAAAAACCAACACGCAAATATGGCGAGTAGAACATATTGTACGACCAGTGTGTCACCTAGTTTCCGTTCAGTTGTGTTTGGGTTAGCGTTGCTGCGCGGTCATTTGCAGCCCGCTCCCGGCTGCGATTCTCCCGCTCTTCGTCTTCCTCATCTCTCTCCTCATTGCCACTATGATTCTTGCAGTATAGTCTTAACACAAAATCAAAAACACAGGATATATTCATGCCCAAGAGTATTTCTGCATGATATTTTATTAGATCTCGTTAACTCCATAACAAAAACAACAGCTGTTACTATGTTACTAACAGCTGTTGTAGTCACCACACCGAGGAATTGATGCAGTGTTAGTGCTTACTTGTAAATGCCACGTGCCATATTTTCAATATACTTGGCTTTGTCCTGCAGGCCACAGTGATAATGGTAGGTCTTTGCACACGCCTTGATCTCACAGCCAATCGTTGCACCCAACTGACTGCAGAGTGTACATTTCTAAAACGAGAGAAAAAATATAGGACTTTAGTAATTAGTGATACTCACAGTGGGAACTTTTAACACTCAATGTGATCCAAAGAGAAACGTTACAAATGCTGTTGAAACAGACGGTGCGACACACCATTCTTTTCCCTCTCTTTATTTCCTGGATGACCGTTTTGACCTCAAAATTTCCAAACTCAGCTCGTGAAGTCGTGGTTAGCTGAACTGTCCCAGATGAAAACAGCTGGAAAATAAAGCGGCGGGAACAGAATTAGCATCGTTGGAAACGTTCCAGTGTTTCAGCACACACACATTAAAAAAAGGTTCCTGTAAACAGCAAGCAAGGGTGACGTGGTCCACTTCTTACCATGCACCTGTAGTGTGCTGCAACCTTCTTTGCATTATCAGTGTGGAGCACACCCCTGGTTTGATTCTCCTCGTCCCCTGCGTGGCAGAAGCCACAGCGCTGCCCGCTGTCTCCGGGGCTAGCCCTCAGCGGTGAGCGGTCTCGCTGAAAATGTGAAATGAATTAAATATACACAACCACCACCACACAAAATGAAAACAAGTTATTATTAGAATCTGAAAATGTTTCACTTGGGTGTTGAAATACCAAACCAAAGATGATGATGATGATAATAATAATAATAATAATAATAATAATAATAATAATAATAATACAGGCCCAGTCTAGGCATGGGTAACAGGCTTGTCATCTTACATGTGACGAGCGCTCCTCGTCTGCACCCTGGGAGGAGGTCGAGCACCCATCTTCCGACTGACCGTGAGATCCAAGCTTGTTGCGTCCCTTCTCGAACCTCCCACGCCCCTTACTTTGGGGAGGGGACGAATCCGACTCGTTGGCCACATCCTCCTCTTCATCTGAAATGGAATCATTAAAAAAAAAATGCTTATAACCCAGCGCGACGCAACGTATCCCCAAGCTAAGCAATAAATGGATGGACCAGAGCCAAGAAACCTTGCGTAGGAATGACTCATATTTAGAAGCGTGACAAATATTAAGGTGTCAAACACTGATGATGAAACTGCTGCATGCTAACAGCATATCAGCTTATATCTGCAGGCGTGTAACATTGTACAGATATTGAAACGCTGAGACCAATATGAAAGTACACATTGTTGGTAATACGTAACGTTGTCATAGTATGTCCATCAATATCATATGTATATCCCATTGACCTAAAAGACGCATTCATTTGCTTTTCCATTTGTGGGGAATTTACACAGTGGTATGAGTGATTGTACTTATGTGACCTTGAAACTAAGTATTTGAGGCAGTAGCAGCTAGTCGTATGGAGAATAGAGCTGAATAGTCGGAATCCTTTCAAAGCCATTGAATAGGTCCTCTCATTGTCAAGTTGACTTTCCACCCGAAGACAATTAAAGAAGTTCTCAGGCCCCTGATGGATTTTGCAAAAGGAAAAGTCTGTTCTGTCCACATGTGGAAGTCATGTTATTAATAAAAACATTCAGAAGATCATGTTACCCTTGGGACCGTCCAGGGAGGCGTCTCTGTGTTTGCGACAATAAACACTGCATCAAAGAAAGAGAGAGGAAAAATAAATAAATATATATATATATATATATATATATTCCAAATCATATTATTTTTTCCTGCACACTTCATCTTTACTGGTAGCGCTGCAATAGCACGGCAATGTGACTCACAGATAGATCCCTTGCGAGGGATTCTCTTTGATCTGCGCGCGGTCTTTCAGAGCACAGTAGTAATGGTATGTTCTCCGGCACGTCTTCACGTCACAGCCAATAGTGGCGCCGGGTCGATGACACGAGGAGCACATCTGAAACACCGTATGGTGCAAGCATACACGCACGCACGCACGCACACACACAGAGCACACAGTTGGTGAACCAGTTATGCCAGTTATATTACTCTGCCAAACACCAAAGTTAATAAAAAAGTATAGGGGATTCATTCTTCATTCTGAAGAATGTATTTCTAATTGGAATTAGGGGGTCCAAAAAAAAGAACTTAATTCCAAAAATGTCATTCATTCTATACATTTCCTCCAATATATTTCAGTGAAGCACAGAAAATTCTTTATGCATTCTTTAGAGATTTTGTTGACATAACCATGTCTTTTAACTTGGGACACTCACCAATTTGCTGCCTCTTTTGATCTCCTTCTTCACATCCTCAATGGAAAACCCTCCAAGGTTATCACTGTCTAAGTGTGAACTTACAAGTGCTGAGGAAAAAAGCTGAATTGGATGCAAAAAAACATCAAACCTTAGAATGGCAGGACAAATATATCATTGCTGCTGGATAAAAACATTTTTTTGGATTCAAATCGCTGAATTTGAATGTTCTGATAACTATTCGTTAAACCCTGAGAGTGATCTTTTCCCGTGGCTGCTTGAAGCTTGAACCCTGTTAGTTTCGTATCTGGTCAGCCATGTAACTGCTTTGGGGTCAGTTCTTGGTTTAAACATTTATATCTTTAATAATGCACCTGGTTCATATAAGTTAGCGGGTTCCCTATATGAACAACTCCCTTAATTAACAAGGAAGAAAGCTTTAGATGGAACAGAGTGTGGATCCCTCCTTCCAGGGACAGTTCATAATGCATAAATACATAAAGAATAGTAAACAAGTACAAATACGTATTGAAATATTAACTTGTGCCATTACAATGAATGTCCACATGAAAATATGAAGAGTATGGTCGACAGTTCCGTCCATACAATGGAGTCTGTGTGGACTGCAACCTACCATACACTTGTGGTGAGCTGCCACCTTCTGGTTGTCTGATAGCAGTAACTGTCCACACTCCTTATCGCGGTTTGTTCTGCAAAAGGCACACTTAGGCAGATGGGCCGCGGCTCCTTTCCTCTGTACCGACATGGCTCTGTGGGGCCGGCTTCACACTGCAACAACAACAAAAAACTTGTAACTGTAACTATTATTTGTATTTATCAAGAGGTCGACAAATGAGGTATCATCATTCTCTTTCCATTTTGTATCAGGAACAGAGCAAGTCGGGTCAGTTAGGCTGGTTGTTTGACTCCCAGCCGAAAGGTGCGTGAACCCAGAACCTCTGTAGCTCCTCTCAGCTCCCTGCCTGTAGGAACCTTATGGCAAGGTGCCTAGCCCTGATGCTGCTCATTAATAGCATGCATCTTAAATAAGACTGGAAGTCACTTTGGATGACTTAACAATAGAAGAGGATAGAAAGGCTTTCAAATATGTCCATTACTGAATCTATAAGCAGCAACCAGCTATGACTAATCAGTCGATCATAAATCAATTACTCATCATTTTTGCACTGAATTGGTGGGACAGCAAGACTTGAAAAGGGTATAATAAAGGTATATATAAAGGACAATAATACACACCTGGGTACTGCCATCAGATCAAAGACTGTAAAAGGGTGTGTGTGTGTAACCATCATGTGTATTTGTATATACATAATAAGATATTGATACACATCACATGCTTACGAATTCAAAATGGCAGTCCAAGCAGTTATCATGAAGTATGAAAATATTAAGTATGGTACCACATTAAAACTAGTTGTGGCTTTTTCACTGACCTTTCAAACCTCAGATTTAAGGGCACATATTTCTATCCTCTGTAATTTATGTATCTTGGTTAAACTGAGTATCATGATGCTATGTCAATATCTTACTATATATACACAGTACAATTCAAAGACATGACAATGATGTTGAATTATTGCCCAGCCCTAGTGTGAGTATTACACAAACATGGGGTGCATTATGCAGTTAACTGAAGCTCGTTAAATGTTTCAAAGATAATGTTGTAGGGTCGCGATTAATGATCACACATAAAGCCAAAAGATATACCTTATTTCAGAGCTTGGGTAATTCTGGATATTTTCTATCACCAACAATATTGTTAGGGATAGCCAATTATTCCAAATTATGGCAATAAGGACATTTCAGATTACCTCACAGTAATTAAGAAATTGGTATACATGTAGCACAGAAGCTTTGACTAAGCCCTTATGTAAGCTATATGTATGAAGGCTAGGTATGACTAGAATCTATTGAACATTAAGTAAGTGTATTTGCTGCAGTTTGTGCAGCCCAGAATGAGATCATGACTAAAAACCTTAATTCATCAAGGACATGCTAAATCCTGGGCAATTTTCATTCATGCAGTTTCATAAAATACTTATTTGTAAAATACACTAAATATACTAAAAATACACTAAATCATGTTTAAAATATAATCTATGTACAAATCATATTCGGGTTAAGTAGCCTACGTTATAGATTGTCAGGATGCTCTGGTGAGGATACAATTATGTCATCAGGGTAGGCCTACGTGGTTGGACTATAATATTGAAAAATTAAGATCAATCAACAATGCAGGGTTGAAATACACGGGAGTGTGTAGTTTTTAAGAATATAAAACGGAAGTACACGCTTTTGATCACAATAGCAGAGATGCGACGCCTTGATTTAGGAACAACTGCCGTGATCGCAAGGCCAGGATTTCATTGCGGCGGGCGGCAACAAAAGCGGCGGAGTCCGACGTCTAAACACCAAATAGTATCTAATACATAAACACATATGCAGTCTGTATGAACATATTCTGTTCTGCCAGGGGTTCCTTTCACGCCATGATACAGCATATGGTCATCGTGCGGCCCGTTTGCTAGTATACACGCGGGGGAAATGAAAAGTGACTATTTCTTCAGCAAAGTTTTGAATTTAGGGGGGTGTGTTTCTCCCACAAACTATATCTCCAAACAATCGTCAGTGGGAGCATCTAAAGCAGCCCCCTTGCATTAGCGAGGCCTTTGATTCGTGGAAGTAAGCTCGATCATAGCATGGTATGATGACTAAACACGGGTTACTATTGTATTGTAGCAAAGCACGACGAAAGATCCCCTTTAAACATAACATTTCAATGACATACGCGGGTCTTTGGTAGTCCCGTTTGCAAGCAAAGAGCGCCATACCCGATGATACCCCTCTGAACATAGGACCCCGTGCTCGTCCCGACAACAATATGGCCTGTAACAACAAAAGGACACCCAAGACAGCAGTTGCTTGATAGTAGTTGCACAGACAAACTTCACATCGTACCTGGCGAGCAATCCTGTTTGGCTGGAGTAAAGGATTGGGTGGAGAAGCGTGTGGCTCGGGCGGGTGAATGTGCTCTTTTCCGTGCTGGCGGAGCAGTGATCGCTGCCGTGTTCCGTCTCACCGCCGCCGCCGCTGCGTAGCATTCAAGTGACGTTGCTACAGCGCTACACTCACGGGGGGATTTTCCCCCTTAAAATGAAAACATGTTGGAGACATTGTAGCCCACGAATACATGTGAATACAACACCTTGCTATTATTTCATTAGGAGAGGAGTCTAAACTCTAATATTAACAAGCACAGAGGACGGAGAATAACCAAAGAGTCGTATAGGTGGTTTCCTGTGCTCAATAAAATCCGCGCAATTATTGAAGTTAACTTTCCGAGAGGTAGTTTAAAGGTATGTGTTACATTTTGTATATTGTATAACAATTAGTTTTGGAATAGAGTGGGGTTTATGTGTTTCATAGGTTTAGATGTGAATTGTGGGCGTTATCATGTTTTACTTGCTTGATGTCTACGAGTGTGCATACCAAAAGCTTAAAGGATGCACATGGTTACAATTCAATCACCATACAAAGACATGATCAAGATGAATATATACCCGAACAGCTCAATTTACCCTTAGATGTGTTTGTGTTTGATTTATTTACCGGCGCAGTCCAGGTGGGTGGGTCGTTGGTTAACTTTCCTGCCATCTTCGTAAACCCCCGCCCCGCTCGGTCGACCTGAAAATAAAATAAGCGTTCACATGGGAGTGGCAAAAGTCCCTTTTTTCCATCGAGGTGATTGGCTAAAATAAACGCCTGTCACGTTGCAGAAAAAAAGTTGCAAACAAAACATACCCGCCCAATGTCCCGAAGAGAAGAGCACAGAGACAGCAGCGGCAGCAGCCTGAGCAGAACAGGGAAATAAAGTTGACAGGCTGTACAGCCCCGAAGCTTTCTGCAAAAGTGAGCTAGCATCCTAGCTAGTGCGGCGCCGGACGGCCAGAACAGTGAACTCTAGATATATATGCCAGATCAACGCTATGAAGACAACCCGTGTAGACCTCTAGCCACGTTTAATGACCACGCTATACAACTAACGCCAAATATCCCAGAGAAACACATTTATGAACACGTAGGGACACATTACTGGCGAGCCTGTTAGCTGATTTTAGCTAGCTAACCTTTAGCCAGCAATCCTTTCTCAAGTTCAAAAGTAAAAGTCAATCAGGTGAGTTGTATTTATACAACAATTTAACTAACTTTGCTTCTCCGTACAGCCGACCAAGCTACCGATAAGCACGGCCATTGACGTGGCGTTTACTTTAGTTAGCTTTTAGATTTAACATTCACAGCTGAATGGGGCTCAATCAGTTGCTGGTCAAAACTAAAATAAATGTTTGTTGATGTGTCGTTCTTGTTTATCCGGACAACAATCTCGTGTTAAATAGATTCAGGTGCTAACGTTAAAGGCGGAGGCAAGAAACTGGCCCGCAGTCGTGTGTCGCTTGTTTTATACCACCATTGTTTTACCCGTAGACTACCTGTTGTGGTTCTCCATGACATGTATGCTGGTTATATGAACGACACGCCAAAACATAGCTTTAACACAACCGTAAGACACATTCTGTCTCAGCCCTGTTATGTCTCCCAGCCACATAGGAAATGTACAGTCTCGTACAGTTAGTACGCATTCTTGGGATTATTTTTCGCATTCAAACTTTTTCTCCGTTTTATTCCGAAGGTTAGGAAACACGTACACCCCCATCATGCCTTTTCCCTTCGGAAAGTCTCAGAAGAGTCCGGCCGAGATAGTGAAGAACTTGAAAGAGAATATGGCGTACATGGAGAAACTGGACGCCACAGAGAGCAAAAAGTGTGAAAAGGTGAGCATTGAGCTGGTCTTAACAATATCTGTTATGGTTTTGGTGTGGTTAAGACTCGTTTTAGGGGCAACTCACCCACTGTGTTCTCCTCTTATTAAGGTTGCGGAGGAGGTTTCAAAGAATCTGTCTTCTCTGAAAGAGGTGCTGTGTGGCACAGGTGACAAGGAGCCCCAGACTGAGGCTGTAGCCCAGCTGGCTCAGGAGTTGTACAACACCAACCTCCTCATTGCTCTCATTGCAAATCTGCAACGAATTGACTTTGAGGTGAGTGGAATGAGCTTCCATCTGTGCTGATGGTTCGGAAAAGTTATCGATTCCTTCGTGCGGTGGATAATCAAATGATTTGTGACGATTGGAATGGCAACGCCCAAAGCAAAATGTGTTGACCTGTTGGCAGGGCAGTAGTGGCTCATTTGTGTTTGATTTTCACAGGGGAAGAAGGACGTGGTGCATTTGTTTAGCAACATTGTGCGGCGTCAAATTGGTACTCGAACGCCCACGGTAGAATACATCTCCTCACATCCACAAATTCTCTTTATGCTTCTAAAAGGGTACGTTTACCACGTCCGTGATGTCCAAATGAATATATATATATCGGATGCATTGTTTGAATATTTTCATCAAGTATCACCCAAGTATCACAGAAAGGCCTCGTTGTGTGTGTACAGATATGAAAGTGCAGAGGTGGCCCTGAATTGTGGAATGATGTTGAGAGAGTGCTTGCGTCATGAACCTCTGGCACGGACGGTGCTGTTTTCCGAGGAGTTTTACTGCTTCTTCCGTTTTGTGGAGCTGTCCACCTTTGACATTGCGTCAGATGCTTTCGCCTCATTCAAGGTACCCTGCTATGAAATACCTTCTGGTGTTTAAGCCGTAACCGTTTTTACAATGCGAGTGTCCTAGGTGCTCAGATTGCTATCCAATAAGGGATAATTATTCCAGTGATACAAGTACCTTCAGTGTCTATTTAAACATGTTGATTTCTCCTAAAAGGCACACACATTCTCATCTCCTGCAGTCTAGTCCTTCTCTCTTCGCTCTGACAAACACACACTAGCTAATCGCACGTACAAGCAAAGATCAGTGTCGCCTCCAATTTGAATTATTCTTAAACCAACTCACGGTTCTTCTGAGTGTAACATAAACTTGAATATCTTTTAAATTGACCACTAGGACCTACTGACACGACACAAGATAATGTGTGCTGATTTTCTGGAGACCAACTATGACCGGGTAAGCAATAGCATTCTAGTGGCAACCTGGGAAAGACAAACCTTAGCTTATCATTGAATGTTATGTATTATGTGAATGACATTAAGTGTGCCTCCCCTGCTAACCTTTTCCTGTGCTGTCAGGTTTTCACGGAATACGAAAAGCTCCTGCATTCTGACAACTATGTCACCAAACGTCAGTCTTTGAAGGTAGTGAAGTTGTGATGACACTCTTTGAATCAACAAATGTGTCTTTTTTTTATGCTAATGGTTGTCAAAGGCTAAATGTTGAGCTCAATGTTCTGCAAACATCATTTCCCCCTCAGCTTCTTGGAGAGCTTCTCCTGGACAGACACAACTTTACAGTGATGACAAAGTACATCAGCCGGCCGGAAAACCTCAAGCTAATGATGAACCTCTTGAGGGATAACAGTCGGAATATTCAGTTTGAAGCCTTTCACGTCTTCAAGGTAGGCCTGGGCTAATATGTCCATATTATATTGATACTGTGCTATGAGCTTGGATATTTGTCTTTTTCTGGCTTCAAAGGCTTAGCAGACTGTTCTAGCTGTTGTATTATTTGCGGTTTGGTAATATAATAGCGTTGGTACGTTCATAACATGAGAAAATACTTGGTACTTTTTGTTAGTGTCGAAATTTGACAGGAACATTGGCTTTACCATGTGCTTTTTTTAGGTAGAGGTAATGAAGCACAAAACAAGCCTGTCAAAGTGTGTGTGGTTGGTGGTTGTTTTAAGCAGACTCACCTGGTTGGAGTCTGGGGATGGGTGAGGATGCTTAAACTACCCACCAACCACACACACTCCACAATGCTATATCGTGATCCACAATACATATTAAAAGACAAAACCTGGGAACCATACAAACAGCTTTCGAGAGGACTAGTGTTACACACTTTCTACTGAAGACACTCAAGTAGGTTGTATTGAAATGAAACATTACATTTAGCCATGTCTGTGCAAAGAACAAAACAAAAACTCTGATAAAGGGAAGTGTTTGAATTCCGTCTTCTACCTATAATTAAAGGAATCTCTATATCTATCTATGTATGTTTGTCCTACAATTTTGTCGAAAAACCATTCATCCAATTGAGTTTACACTTGGCAGGTCTATTGCTGAGGAACCAAGGAAGTACGTGTCGAGTGTGAAGTTGTTTGTGTGGTTCTCGAAAGCTGCAAGCAGCATTACCGTAGGCCATGCAATTGGCCCATGTTAAGCGGCCAGGTTTCGACCCAAGCAGCGTCTGTTAATGAGCCACAGCATTACATGTCGGTAACTCCACAACGTATTCATTTTTTCTAAAATTCTAGGTCTTTGTTGCAAACCCCAACAAGACGCAGCCTGTGCTGGACATCCTGCTGAAGAACCAGGCCAAACTAGTGGACTTCTTGAGCCATTTTCAGACCGACCGCTCCGAGGACGAGCAGTTCTGCGACGAGAAGAACTACCTGATCAAGCAGATCCGTGACCTAAAGAAGCCCGCGGCTCCAGAGGAGGCATGAGTTGGCGGCGTGTGGGCTGGTGTGCGGGTGGGCATCGTTGGAGCTTTGCCGGTTGGTTGCTTTGCTTGCACTTGGAGAAAGTAGGGTGGAAAGGGGAACGCAAGGATCCAACATATACATTAGAAAATAGGAGAAAACAAAACCAACCTAAATTACTTCCTTCACTTTTATTTTTTCTGTGCGTGAACATGGGAGGTGAAATCCTCAAGTTGAGTTGAACAACAAGTGGGCCAAGGACTGTTATTTAAAAACCGTAGTGCTTCTTTGACGACGACGACGATGATGATAAAAAGATGTCCAGCAAGAGTCTCTTATGCTGAATTGTAAATACAAATGTTATTATACATAAGCAAAATTCCTCATGTATAGTCTCTGGCAAAGACCGTACTTTGTGACATAAACGCCACCTGCATTTGAATCTTAACAAGTAACCCTTGAGGTGTAATCTTTCAAGAGTGCTTCATGTTTTAGAATACAATTTTGATGTGGATAAGACTTACTGGCTAATATTCTCAAAGATGACACTTTTCTTTCTCCTCAGAATCGCGTTGTCTAACTTATTCCATAGCCTAGTATTGCCTTATTGCGAGCCGTTTTGTTGCAGTTTCCGGGTCTTGCAGGAGTTTCTGAGTTATGACTCCAGTGTAATTACATCTGGATGATAGTTGGCCAGGTAACCGTCGGTGGTGAACATGCTTGGTACGCAGGTGGTGCATGTGTAACATGAGGCATGGCGGCAGCACTTGCAGCTGGAAAATGGGGACAGGAAGAGAAAATCAAAACCTCACAGCGGAATCAATGCATTGTGCTTTAGTGTGGCTGAACCCAGCAGCAGTCTTTTGACTGAAATGGAAAGAAGGCATCAGATAGTGCTGGGGGCGGTTTCCTTGTCGGGTTTGTTTGGCGAACACGGGCAGTACAGATATTACCCGTTAGAGGATTTAACACTGATGGGTAACTCTTGACGATCTGAAATAGTACGATTTTGATGTTCTTCAATGGCATGGTAGGCTCATGGTATACTTTCTTGCGGACATTTTATTTAAATGCACCGTGTAGGCTCATAATGCATTATCAGCTTGTTCTAAGAGTATATATACCATGGTAGCTATATGACAACTACCAGGTTGACATAACTATTAAGAGACCGCAGGCCTATGTGGTTAGCCATCAGACTGTGATCAGACTTTTACAAACGAGTGGGTGGTGGCATTTCTGCAAATGTGGCGCTAATTCAGTTGGTTCATTATGCCAGTGACACATGTCATACTAAACCGTGAGGATGTTCTAGCATGCTAATTATGCATTAGAATTAAGGTTAATTAAGACTGCAGTGCTGAAACAAAGCAATGTCCTTGGTCCCTTTTTATTGGAAAATCTGATTCAAGAACTTACTGGATATGCAGTGAAATGGTGGTGATTTGGAATGTGCCGCATTTTTTACATTTGTTTTTCTACGTGGCTCACCCCGCCATCGTAACAAAATTTCTTTTGGGGATGTAAAGTGTGTTGGCGCAACAGCACAAAGCCTTGCCTTTCACTCGCGATCGTAGCATACGTCAGATTTCAAGAACCATGTGATCTGTCCGCACAGTCTTGTAGTATATATATATACCTCATGAGGTTTGTAAGTTCTGTGTTCTCTTTTTTTTTGTTTTTATTTAACTTTGATCATTTTGGGTGAAGCGCAGTGATTTGTATTCTTGCCCAAAGCGTGCGTGCCTGCGTGTGCTGTAAGAATTGTAAAGCAAGTCTTCTCTTGTTTTGGATTTGTCCCTTACCATAAATAACGACATTTGATAATGAATGAAAACGTGAGATGATTGTTGCCTTATAAAATTTTCTTTTTAAAAAAAACCACAATTGATTGTAATGAAATTATGTAAAAGCCCACGTCTTAACCATGCCACTCTAAAAGTGATACAAGCATTTTAAATTGATTACTAGTATTTGGTTTTATTTTTCATTGGTTGGATTCTTGAAAATCCCACGTCTGTTTCATCAGAAAATACAAGATAATTCCGGTCATTGCAAAAAAAAAAAAAAAAACATCTATAATTTAATGATATGCTAATTATGTTAACCTTCGTCACTCCGGTTCTGAGAGATAGGGCGTTTTTCTTCTTTTATAATACGTTTCAAATGTCACCGGTATATGAAAATTGTTGTTGGCACGACCCACAGCCTGTCCTGGGGCAACATTCATGTTATAGTACGGAGCAAACCCACACCCAAATTGTACGGCGATGTCTTTGCGTAATGTGAACTGTGATGAGATGAGGAGTTTCCACCCTTAATACTAGTGATCAAATTCCATACAGCTCTTGTAATGTTTGTATAACCCTACCTCTCATCGAGTTAATTCTGATTTTAGTGTCCGTACTGTTTAGACTGCAATACAGATCACTTAATTCATGATCAAGAGAGGAGCCTTTTGGTGATTAAGAGGAAATTTATATATTACATCTATAAATGTCTGTTGTGCTTTTACTTTTGAACTATATTGCCTTTATTCCCTATAACCATAGTATACTGGGTATTTCGTTCTATCTACCAGGGGAGTGAATTGTAAATGTACATAGTTTTATTTTAAAAGTGTGAAATTGTTCCTGAAAATAAAGTTTTATTTCAGAAATATTGGGCCTTTTGACATAATTTCTGCAAGCAATGTGTTCATGCCATTGTCATTTGTCATTATACTCAGTTAACATCACTTTGTGGTTAACTTTGATATGAATTGCCTATGTGCTATGAATACATGGTCTGACTTGTTAGGTAATGCATATGTGAATGAAAGAGGAAGAACTGTGCCCATCTGCATTGTTCATGTCATTTCCAGTTCTGACTTGCTCTAATTCTGTTTCGCTCACACCTTTCCTTCGCTAGACTCTGAGCCTTCATTTGAGTTGAAGTCATCTGTGTAGATCTGCTACAGCAGATCTGTGGCATAGTTGGGTGTCCTTTGTGAAGAAAAATGTTGACTAAACTACTGAGAAGGGGCTGGGGGAAGGAAAAATCCCTGTAAGTAATGTCTCCATCTGGCGGCGGCTATCTGTTAACTCTTGATTTATAATGGCCTTCAATCGATTTATGAATTGATACATCTATCTAAGCATTGGTATATCATTTTCTTTCAATGTAATATCCAGTTTGTATAGGGTCGAGCCCTACTGATCTATAGCTCAATCAATTCACCTTATACGTAAACCTAATGTTTATAAGATGATTATATTTTTATATAACGTTCAAATCGAAATTTTACAAAAATACACGTCGCGAACATGAGCCTAGTTAAGCTTCAAAACGCTTCCACATCTGCTGGTTTATTAACTAACCAATATAACGCGGTGTCACAAAAGGATGCAGCTATAGGTCGTTTTCCCCCCACCAATCACAGCCAAGCCTATATGGCCACTGGAATTGCAGTCTGGGAAAGTGGGTTAAAGTTCAATCGGGGAAGAAGGCAAATAAGGCTACGTTCCCCAGGCCGAGGGAGTCCCGCATGCCGTAAGAACACGTTTGCATGAGATTAATCTTAAGTCTCCCTCACCACGTTTTGAAGTGTAATTCTAGACATTATATCAGAGTCCAGCGCTATATTTGTGATACTAGCTCATAAGGGTTTCTATACGCCACCGGTGCAATTTGCGCCGATTTCTTGCAGAGCAGCGCTCGGCTGTGGGGTGGGGGGTGGCGGCGGTTGTGTGTGGGGGTAGGGTTTACAGAGGTTACAGGTCACAAGCCTTCTGCTTGGGTTTGACCATAACACTGAATAGGAAGAACGAACCCGGCGAACAAACGATTTCGTTCCCGAATCGGACATTACAGTTTTGCAAGTAACTTCAACGCGTGTGAGAAAATGAAAAGGATCCACGTTCAGAGCCATTATGTGCAGGGCTATGGTTAAGGGGATCAAAGGAGGACTTCTGCAAGATGGGAACGTCTGCGCTCCATCTCCCCACCCCCACAAAGGGAAAAACAACAAAAAAGATGCTCACACAATTTCATGCATGACTCAACTTTTTGTTGGCCAAACACGGTGGTGGCAAAGAGGCCGCCGAGGAGAGGCCAACAGCATCTGCGAACTTAGGTGCGTGGTATTATGGAGGAGTCCTGCATTGGTAACAGTCGTTTCAACCCGTTTCAAATGACCAGACCCACCAGCCATTCGAAGGATAAGAGGTAGGTCATCTTTAGATAATCGACTGCACATTTCATTACAATTAGGGTCATTGTCGTTTTATCTCTCCAGCTAAATGTAGTCTATGGTTGTTGGTTGTTCATTTAAATAGCGACTGCTAATCAAATAACCACAGTAACCCAATAGCCTCCCGTTTTGTGTGTTTTGTAAACCTGACCATAACAAAGATGAGCACGTTCTGGGTCTCGTAGCTACTCTTCAATTAAAATTACAAAAATACTTTGATATATACCTGTTACTACTACTACTACTACTACTACTACTACTGCTACTAGGCTATATAAGCATATTATATGTTTGTCTCTGCATTCTTTCAATTCTATTATCTGGGCGCCTTTAACGCAAATGACCCAAGCACGTAGGCTATTGTTTAGGTTATCAATAAAGCATTAAACTCCGTACTAGGATAGGATCAAAAGTCTTGGACTCCATCATAAGTGGACTTGGCGAGCGGGTGGCCCTCCGAGCGGACGTGGGTCCTATCGAGCCATTTGTTTAATGCGTCGCTTTGAGAAAGTCTCATCAGGCAGCCACGTTCGCGCCACTTTCGCGAGGCTTGCGTAGTGCGCTCTTTACGCGTCGTCCACGAATTGAACGTAAAGCGAGGATGTGTTTTTCAGGAATAACGTCACTTTGGTCGTGTACGAGCGTGTTTTTTTTTTGTTCAAATCATTTTGGATAGTTAAACGTTTTGAGTGTTTTTTTGCATTTTATTAATGTTGCTTTAAACCTCAGCAATCCCCAAATTCAGTAAAATGATGGCTTATCGAAGTTAAGCAAATACATAATCTCAAAAATATCTGTATTGGGCCAATAGCCTTAGTAAAGTGTTGCATCATACAGGCCTAGCCTGACACAAAGCCACGAGGGTGATTGTTAGCCTATATCTTTGAGTAGTCTGTTGTTATTAGTGGTTGTACAGTGGTATGCACCGTTTAGCTTCTTCCAGATATATCTATTGGGTCATAACTAAGTAAAGAAAATGTTAAAGTTAAACTTTAGTTATAGTCTATTCTCACAATCTAGGGGAACTAAAAAGGCTCTAAAGCATAGCCTTTGTGTATTCATAATGATGTGTCTACACCATTTGATGGCTTTAATATTATAGTTAATATTATGTTATTATGTATATTATGTTATGTTTATCATTGGTGTAGCTGAATTGTATGTATTATTCTAAATGAAAGTCTTTAGTTCAAACTAGGTCCCCTATCAACTTCTTCTTCTGAAAAGTAGGCCTATGGGTCTATTATGAAGATTTATATTCATGCTCCTTTTGTTTTTCTGTTGCAGGTGGTCGCAATTAGAAGCAACAGAGTTTGTCATTGGAGATCAGTCTCAAAATGTCTGCCACCAAGTCTCCAGTGTCTCCATTGTTTGTGATGGTCCCCCAGCTAAGGTGCATCTAGTGTAGTTGGTGAACCTTCCCATTTCTACTGCCCTAGTTGCTCCTTCTGGCTGGTGGTTCATTCTTCCACAAAAAGGGGTGTTTTCCCTCCAGCACATTTTTCATAATCGAGGATCAACTTTCATCTTCAAAGCTTCATATTCTTCAGAAAGTTCTGAAAGAAATAACAAATATGGTGCAAATATTTTACGTACAAGTATGCATAACTGGAAGCCTAAGAAACTAAATTGCAATGTATACAATTTGTTTTTGTTTTTTGGATAATATTCCTGTGGATTCATTCTGACACAGCCTGAATGCCATGCATGGTAGGCCTGGCAGTCCCAAAGTGCTCACAGTGCAGATAGTTTACACTCATCTACTGCAGTCTGTGCACTTCAAGTATTACCGGTCGCCTTCTCACATGCTTGGTGGTGGTGGTGGTGCTCATGTGGTTCCTCAGTGTGTACCCAGTATGGGTTTACGTAGAGTTTTGCTGGATTGCTTTAAGCTGTTCTATCACTTTGCTGTGCAAATCCATGCAAAACTCTCTGTTACCCAGACATGCGACAATGATGCTAGTTTTGGATAAAACATTTTGTGCTTGTCAACATTTTGTTGTGAAAAAAGATTTACAGTATGTAGGCTATATCTCTTTATTTGTATTCATACATTTATTTCGTTTTTATTTATTTGATAATTAGGAAAATAGCTAGATTCTCTTATGTTTGGCTGTTTTCGGGTGGATGACTTCGCAATTTTAATACCATTTAAGATCTGACCGAAAATTGCACAGTATCCATCTGTAATCCGCCAGATCTCACAAACGCCTTGTTTTGCATGTGTATATTATGTGTTTTTTAATGCTACATTTAATCAATAAACGAGATTTGCAACTTTCTCTTCTCTCATTTGGTGGTGGGTGCCCCTATTGTGCTCTATTCTCAGTTGAATCTCTGATTGACCACTAGATGGCAGCAGATGTGTTGTCTTTGTTACCCTAAACTGGAGCCACAGCCGATCCCTAATTGTATTCATAGACTGTGGTCCACTCCTGAATGATAATTTGGAGGCAATGTTTAGAAGTGGTACTTCATCATCGAATGCGATTATAAATTGCACTAAACTTGACTTGAGTAAGTGGGGTGTTTCTAAGTTCCCAACCACTTTTGTTGAACTACGTTTGTGTTTTTCAATGTAAATTAGGAGCGCCCTCCTTTTGCTATTGGCTGTGCGTTTCCATACGCTCCTTTATTGAGCTCCCGTGCGAATGTAGCCCAATTTAATCCCCATACATACTTTCCCATTTGTCTAATAAGACAACGACGCATACATCTTGCTGCAATACTTACCGCTCTTAGGTTTATGCATTGTGACCACAAAGTGCAATGAATCAGACGATCAGCTTGTATAACGATTACTATAGGACAGTTGTAGCCTAAATACGCGCAGTTCCACACCGTGGTGCGCGCTTTTTGGGAACGCGCAAACATTCGTGGCTCATTCGTATTCGCAAGCAGATGAGTCGGTGCTGCGCCGAAGAGCGGGTTTAAGTTATTGGCTGCGAGAGGGCTGCATCAGTAGACCTGTAGGAGACCAGAGGCAGGAGTGGAAAGCGCTCTGCTTAGACCGCGTGAGGATGCTTTACAAAGCGGGACCAGGAGCCGCCGCGTCTCCAAGCCTACGTCATTCTTTTTAGCGTCCATCTGTAACTTTGGTGATTCGGGAAGTGTATTTATTGAATCCACAGAGTCCTTACTCAACTGTGTGTGTGTGTGGGCGCTTTGGCGAACAGCTGTGCGTGTGCCATGGTTTACCGAGCAGCACATGGCGCGCTGTTCCTGTGCGTCTTCTTGCAGCTGTTTTACCTGCCCGACGGACAGCTACCTGTGTTGCCCAACTGCCACGAGGTGCGCGCGGCGTTCCAGACCTTGCACCCGGGTTCCAAATGGGTGCCAGAGACTCCGGTGTCAGGTAACTCGCACACCATTTTCATGACTAGAATATCACCCAGACTCAAATATGATAGCCTATATATTATCCCCTGGTGTGCGTTGTACAAATAAAAGGCAGATTGCCTCTCAGTGCTATCGAGGTCTGGCGTGCTGTCAACGCCGACGTAGTGGCAATATCATCTAAATATGTTTATTAACTGTTTTTTTTTACATGACGTCCACAATGAAGCTGATTTTCGGGAAATCTGGAATCGGAGCTGGGAAATGATTTGATAGAAATTGGAGTTGAGGGCATTAGCACATCCATATCTCTTCGCCAGCCAATATCACCCGAAGAACATTTGTATCACTAATGTATTCTATTAATGCCTGAAATGGCCATGGCATCTAAGATGCTATCAATAAATGATGCAGTCTGAAGTGATATGCCAGTTAACTGGTGAATACTACGAAAAGCAATGCAATATAAATATATTACCAGCCCTACCTTTTATTTTCTTATTATTCCTGGAAGTAGTTGTTGAACGTTTTAAAAATAATATTTAAAATGCATTTCATTACATTAAAAATAGATTAATCTGACTAAACATATCTCTATGCTGTAAGGTAGGACTACCTTATAACGGTTTATAACGGCTTTGATCAACCAGGAAAGTATTCCACATTTGAATCATGAGGTTTCATGTAACATATCTGAAACAAACTGAAACTGCGCTCCAACATTACTAAATATCAATGAGAGGACAGTGTTGAAAAGATTGTGACAGTTGTAATCTAACATGCAGTTCTTCCTCTAATTCCACTCTCGTGAACAAGCCAAACATTAAGTTTTGAGACGCAGTGAGTTTTACTCATTTTCTGTTTCAGTGTCTATTGACCTCTTAAGTATACTGTTAATAAGAGCCAGCCCAAACACATCACATTGTAACCTGCTGCTGTCAACGTTTACAACGCATCTCTCACCTGAAGATGCAGACAACGTTAAAGGGGATCTTGGCTGGATTTTGGATGTTCCACTATCTCTGTCTCTATCTATCCACATTAGAACAGTGTAAAAAAAAAACACCTGTATAGTTGATGGGCTGATGCTCTCTGTGTTTCTGGGACGCAACTCAGCACGGATGCAAAAAAATAATCTTAACCCGACTCCATCATTTGCTAGAGTTGGGGCAAGATCTGCGTCATCTGGCAGACAAAAGCACTGGAGGCATCTGGGTGCAGGCAAGCAACATGCAGGGAAGGTCCTTGTTTATTTGTCTATATACTGCCCACATTGATTTTATACAAAGCCGGTTGGAAAGCAGGGAATTTCCCCTTTAAGACGTCAGAATACACCCAGTTATAATAAGAAATAAGAACCGGTTCAAATTCCTCACAAGTAAACCAATTCCAGTGAAGTAAACACCAACCACCCAATCCCTTAATCTAACCCATCTTTTGTCAGTGCTTTCAAAATGTACCTCAGATAAGGCTAAATGCTTGAATTTAATGTGGGGATTAGCAACAACATCCTGTTGATCTTTAGCTCCTGATAAAGTGTTGTTTCATCTGATTTCTTTTGTGTTTATTATCTGAGTTGGGACTCCAATTTGGATTGCATTGTAGTTACCAAAGAAAGCCTAAAGACAGGCTTATTAGGGAACATGCCTTCCGATGTGCACAAAAAAACAAGGATATCACTCCAAAGGATAATTGCATTTTGTTAGAGAAGGTATCAGAACTAGAAGTGTCTGCTGGGGCTGAACCTCTAATAGAAAAATTAACAAAAAGGACAGAGGGCAAGAGAGAGGAGATATTTCTAAACAAATTTCCAGCTATGAAATGAAACTACAGGAGTGGGTGTGAATAATTAATGAGCTTCGGTGGTCTAACAGAAGCAACTGGAATCCATCCTCAGGAACCTCTGTTGATCTGCAGATGCTGGGTAATTGGTGCGCTTGCCGAGTCCATTGTGGTCTTATTCAACTGTGTAATTTTATATCTCGATATCGCTACCTCTCTCTCTCTCTATTTACCTCTCTCTCTCTACCTCTCTCTCTATCTACCTCTCTCTCTCTTTACTTCTCTCTCTCTCAATCTCTCTCTTTCTATCTCTCTACCTCGCTGCCTCGCTCGCTCGGCTGAATCAGAGACGGCTGCAAATGTTAATTGGGTGTTTTCATGTCATGTCAGCAAAGGAAAGAGCTTCAGGTTAACTGTCGCTTTGCACTGAAACACGTAGACGCAACATGCAACCTACCCATATACACTGTATATATTTATATACCCTTGTGTTGTCTGGAGGCCAAGAGTGCTCATTCAATAAACAACAAATGGTATTGAGTGGAAATTATGAATCATTTTGTCGCAAAGCACACACACACATACATTGATACACACACACACACACCATTACTCATTCCAAGCCATATTACCGGTGGTATTACGGAACCTAGTTAATCGTATATATACTGTATATATTGAGCTCCACTTTATCCTCTTTAAAATGATTCAAAGTCAAACTGTAGGTCTTCCGGGGCCCCGGGCCTCCAGCATCTGTCTGGCGGGGATGAAACAAACAAACATCGTCCAACCGAGGTGAAATATCGTGCTTTGCGGATTGTCTGAGTGGCCCCGCCCACACTAGCTTCGCCTTGAGAAGTCCCCACCACATGGAAAGTGTTGGGACGGGACAAACAGTCACACCACGGGAACCTAGCAGTCAGCCAAAGGACAATGGCTTTGCTGGGGGGGTTATTCACTGTCCAGTATCGCTGCATTAGATTTTATATCTACCAAAATTATGTATACGTGTTTTTAAAACCATTTTAACTTGTATTAACTGATTTTACCGTTTGCCTACACAGAAGGTACACTGTTGTGTGGAATAAAACACAGAATAGCTATATGGAAAATAATACTGACGATAAATGTTCAGAAACACTAACCGTGTGCATAATGTGAACGATTTCCAGTCAATCAGTGTTAAAGGTGCTATCTGTAACAACGACACTGAGCATTTCATATGTTCGTCCCCTCCTCCCAGACTCAAAGCCCGTGTGCCAGGTTGTCAGGTTCAAGACGCTGAACGAACCCGAGCAGAGCGCAACATTTCATTTATGGCAACCCGGGGTGTGAGCAGTGGGCAGTGGGCAGAGTGAACCCGGAGGGCGGTGAATCACACAGAATGTGAGGCCGTTTTTTTGGCAACGGGAAGTTTGCTGGTTCGATCCCCCGGGCTCCGCCGAGCTAAGTGTCCAGGTGTCCCTGAGCAAGACGCCTGACCCTAACTGCTCCTGATGTGTGGGCTGTTGCCTTGCATGGTTGGCACCGCTGTGTATGAATGGGTGCATGTGAGGTCATAGAGTAAAGCGCTTTGGATAAATGCACTGGATAAATGCAGTCCATTGGTGTTCCCACCCGGAATGGACAATTTAAAGGAGGACATAATGACTTTACTTTCCTTAATCTCAGATCATGGTCATTTTATGATTTAGTACAGTATATATTATTATATATATATATATATATATAGCACCTTTAACTTTATTATTTGCTTCATGGAAATAACTATCTATATTTTCCTTTGTATAACTTTTAATTTCCATTCCATTCCAAAATGCATCATATGTCTCAAACCAGTTTTTTTTGTTTACACCAACAAAATATTTAAATGTGTGGATGTTTCAGGATTTAAAAAGAGCATGTTGGTGACAACGTAGAAGTGTGTGTTTCCAGAGTGGTGACGGTCGTGTGTTCCCCCGTCCGTGTTCCCTGGTGTAGCGGAGGGCATTGCAGCCTAAATCCCCACCCTCTGGGCTCCGGTGTTTCCTTCAGGGTCATTAACAGGAACCTTTGCTTTCGTTTCATTTTGGTGGAAGTTTATGATTTCACATTTTCTTGAGGGTTGCAGGCGTGTTCTTTATTACAAAAGAGAACGTGTGTGTGCACCTTGTATTTGACTGTCCAGCAATGCATTGAAGTTGCTTGATTGTTCATTAGGCAAAAGGCTGACAGCCGCCCATCCGTCAATAAATGGAGTTGCAGGTCAGGTCGGCATGGCGACGCAATCTCCCGATATCCCAACTTAAACGGGATCAATAAGTACCTGTGGACATTGTTGGAGGATTGCTTTGTCTCAAGCAGACAAAGAAGGGGTGGGTTCTGGTGTCATTATAGGAAATAGTGTTTGCTATAATTATTTCCTGACGCAGGCGAGCACGAAACAGTCATATGAGATTGAACTCGTAATGTGTTTTTCAATTCTAGTCTGCTCCTTTCCAAGTTTCTGCTTGTCGTGGCACTCTTGTAGCTGTCGCCTGGCTGTTTTGTAAACACACACGAAGGACAGACGCTCGTTCAGGTGCGGGCTACGTGCCACGCTTCCAGATCAGCGCTTGATTGCAGGAAGAAAGTGAGCGGAAGTAACAGATTAGAAGTGCAGCGCTTACCGTGATTACAAATTCCATTAGTGGATAATATGATCATTCTTATATCGTCTGCAAAGATGTGTGAGTGAATTTACAGTTATTTTCTCTGTTTGTTTCTTGTAGTTCGTCGCCCTGCAGTGAGAACCACAGAATCACGCTCAACACGAGCCGCTGTATAATGTATGCCCCCTAACCGCCTTTACCAGCGTCTATATCTTAACACAACTTGTTTTTCCTGCTGTGGTCCCCCTCATTAAACTTGCATACAGGACTAGGCAATGTGAGGACTTTCTAATTGGCGCTACAACGCGAGGCATGGCTCCATTCCCCTTCTCCCAGCTTGTTATAGATGAGAAGAGGGACCGTGGCTTGGCCGTGTACTCAAACTCCCATGAGCCATTGTTGGAACCCCGGTCAGCCTGGGGAGGGAGGAGGGGGAGAGACACAGAAATGGAAGGCTCGGGTTCTTGGAGCTCTCTGTGTTCAAAAGAATGAAATTGTAAAAGCCGTGCCGGCCGATCAATGGATTTGGTGAAGGCATCGAGACACTTTGACACTAATGAAAAAGTGATTGTCAGCCAGAGTATTGACTCAAACTGCATAACAATTAGCAGCCGCTACCTTGACCTGGAATTGTTCGCTGTGGAAATTAACATCTAAATTGGCTGCGGTCGTGATGACATGCCTTTGTGTAACTTGATAACACATAAACTCACGTTTGTGATCTTATGAAGAGTGTGATGTCCAACAACAGAAGAACACTGTAAATGCACCCCCATCTCTCTCCCGCTCTCTCTCTCTCTCTCCCTCCCTCCCTCTCTCCCTCTCTCTCTCTCCCTCTCTCCCTCTCCCCCTC
>OMOU01001247.1:1436-23087 GCA_900312585.1 Malacocephalus occidentalis
GGTAAAGAACCCAAACAGGCAGTAGAAAAGACTTCAGAGGAAAGTGTCCAGGGAGTGGGAGAACACAGCTGGAGAACTTGAGTGGATGGCCTGGGGGTTGAACAGGCACCGAGCAGGAACCCTCAGGCCGCAGGCCTGGAGGAAGAGGAGCGGAGCAGGTTTGGAAGGTGATCAGGCGTCCAACGCCAAAGGCGGGACAGCTACGGAGGCAGGCGTCAAAGGCAGGCCACTCCAGAAGTCAGCGGCGAAGATGGGGCCGCTCTGGAGGTTGGCGGCAAAGACAAGACTGTTCTTGGCGGCGAAGCGGAGCCACCGGGATGCCGCTGACTCAGGAGGCAGAGTCACTGGGGATATTGCCACTGGGGCCGGAGCCGACTGTGAACCAGCAGCGGGAACTGGCAGCAGCAGCGGTGCAAACTGGATAGGGACCAGAAGCAGGGACTGGAGACTGAGAGTGCTGCGACCCAGCAGCGGGAACCGGAGGCTGCTGTGGTCCAACAAGAACCAGGACTGGAGATGGTTGTGGCCCAGCAGCAGGGATAGGAGGCTGCTGTGGTCCAACCAGAACAGGGGCTAGAGATAGAGACGGCTGCAACCCAGCAGCGGGCACAGGAAGCTGCGATGGCCCGGTCACATACACATACAGGATGCCCAGTGAAATGAAAAAGTGGCGATTCCCAGCGGAATGTGCAATAGAACAATATAAACATCACAAATAAAAGGGAAAGAATCTGAATATCCACACTATTTACAGTCTTTACAGCAAAAAGAGCAGCTTTTTGGGGAATAAGAAAAAGCAAACAGCAAGGCATATAAACAACCGGACAAAAAACTATATAAAAAATGTTATGTAAGTAAGTGGGTTCAGTCATGTGGGTGCATGTCCTGTGTACTACCTATGTAGTACACAAAGGGTAGTGGGGAGCCCTAGTGAGGTCAGCGCATTTCAATGACAATGATATAATCCACGTAGTCCGCTGGGTTGCGGGTGGAGCGAGGGGTACAGCATCGGAGACCTGGCAGAGTTTCTCCTGCCGTGCGTCCCCAGCCTCTACTGCAGGAAGAGCGCACAGGTGTGATTAAATAGGATTACGTTAATTGCACAAAAGGGTTGAGAACCTCTGTTCTAATTTACGATTGACCTCGCGTGGGCCAGACAGGGACGCCCAAAGGGCCAGATGTGGCCTGCGGTCTGTAAAATGCCCTGCTGTACACCCCAGTGTATATGCACTCCTCTGTCCGTACTGTACATACACCTATATTTATTAACATATACTTACATGCACTGTAGATTCCGTATATTCTCATATGTACGGTAGATTCTGTATATTCTTATATGTACTGTAGATTCCGTATATTCTCTGCTGATCGTACATTTGCACATTGACTCTGGACCCGGACCTGTCAGACATTTGCACTGCTCCCCGTGTATACCCCGCTGTACACCCCAGTGTATACGCACTATTGAGTATACCTCTGTCCATACTGTACATACCTCAATGTATATCTCTGCCTATACTGTACATACCTCAATGTATAGCATACGCCATATATATATTTATGTAGACATACCTATATGCTCTCTGCAGATTTGGCATATTACCTGTAGATTGTGTACATTCTCTGTAGATTCTGCTCATACTGCTTACTGTTACACTTTTGCTACTACTTTTGCACTTCTGGTTAGATGCTAACTGCATTTCGTTGTACTCTGTGCAATGACAATAAAGTTGAATCTAATCAATGAATGGTAGCTACTCGTCCTCCCAAGCAAATTACCCATACCATTTTTTTATTGGAACAGAAGGTGCTATTGACAGTCTAGGACTGGCAATAGGGTTGTATGCATCCTAAATGTTTATACATTGCTTTCTGTGGCTAGATTGAGAGTGAGATAGATAGAAAACCTGGATGATGTGGCCGTAGGTTGAGCGGAACAGGAAGTGCAGAGGGATTTGCGCTGCTGAAAGCTCCGCCCCTTCCTCCAGCAGCCGGGGGTCATGACCCCGCACTTGCTCCACCTCCAGGCCCTTCTGACTGGCTGCCATGGCAAAAACATGGTGCTGGGCAACAGTTAGGATCATTATGGTAACAGTGTGGTAGCAGTAAAGTTACAATTGAATTATGGAGTTAATGTTCTATGGTTATGCTACTGTAATTGTTAGGTTATTGTGAAGTTTAATGTTACATCATTTTCTTAAAAAAAAAACATTTGTAAAATGGATATAAATATGGCATACAAGGGGCTGCTGAATTAACAATGTTTTACAGTCACTGCAGAGTGAGTTTAGCATAATTCCATCACTGGAGTCATTAGAATAACACCAATACATTTCTTATAATACACATCATTTGGGGGGGGGGGAATTTATGTTTGACTAATTGTGTTCGGTCTGTTGTTACAATGCTAATTGGCGTTATAATTTATATTGTTGGAAAGCCTGTGTATTTACCTTTACAATGATGTCCAATTTTTAAGGATCATGCATTTGTGTTCGTGCCCAACAAAAATTTGCCAGAATTCTCTGCTAATGCTAAACAGTGTATTCTCCTGTTGGTATTCACTCTTGTTTTGAGAACCTGTGTGCATGGGGCTTGGAGCAGACACCAAATGGAGGCAAGGTGTGCTGGATGTTATGGCATACAGGTCTCTGATCAGATGGTCAGAAACAGACTGCACACCCAATCTCCGAGCTCTTAAAGCTACCAGGAAGCCTTCAATGACTGCCCTTCACCGTCAGGCCCTTTGTGCTTGAGTCGGCAACACTGACAATGGAACCTGAATGTCATGTTCAGTGACAAATCCAGGTTCTGTCAGCAGGTTCTGTCGGCAGTGTCACGGTATTTCCACCACAAAACACAACGAGGCTTGTCATCAGTGAAGGCCATTTCAATGCAGTGAGATAAAGTATTGGGATGAGATTCTGCAGTCAGTGGCCATTCCATGTCTCCACGGTCTGGGACCTAACTCTAAAGTTGTATTGCCACAGCATAACACAGGGTCGTTGTGAACAGTTCAATTCTTGCGACATGGCAGGCAACAGTATAAAAAGAAAACGGAGAAAAAAAGTGTACAGTGCATCTGGAAAGTATTCACAGCGCTTCACTTTTTCCACATTTTGTTATGTTACAGCCTTATTCCAAAATGGATTCATTTAATTTTTTTCCTCAGAATTCGACACACAATACCCCATAATGACAACAAAAGGTTTTTTTTAAATGTGTGCAAATTTATTACAAATAAAAAACGAAGAAATCACATGTACATGTGTAGACAAGGTCTAGTGCCGTTTAAGATTCTGCATGGGCTACATCTATCTGCGAGTAAGCTGGCCACATTCTACCCTGGTTTAGATCCAACCTGATCAGGTGCAGTTGAGACCCAGCTACCCTCAGTCACATGTTTTGGCTATGCCCCAAATTGATCCCATTTTGGGCAGGTATATTGAATACCTTTTCATATATGTGTCGTAGGACAATTGATCATAACCCATTAACTGCAGTGTTTGGTGCATTCCAAAAGGAGATGCCTGATACTCTTCAGTTGGAAGAAAGCTATGCCACCATCTCACAAGCGCTGGGTGGAGAAGGTAATGTCTCATCAGCCTAAATACACGGCTCGAGGCTCCACCCAGAAATATCACAAGGTGTGGCAGCCATTTCTGTCCTATTTTGAGTTCACTACCATATACCATTTAATAAGAATAAAGCTCTGGTAGTTAGTTATTTTGCCATCTCTGATGGCCCTAAGAAGATCGTATCTGGACCTCCTCAAGGCCTCCGGGTCCCCAGAGCTATAGGCAGAGGACTGTGCTTTTAGTTTACCATGGACACCACCATTAACCCAGGGCTTTTGGTTGGGGAAAGTCCTAACATTGATCTCCAGGACAATATCATCGATACTTGGAGGTGTAGGCTGTGACAGAGTCTGTGTATTCATCAACATCCGCATTCACTGCAACACAGAACATCTGCCAGTCTGTGATTTCAAAACATTTCCATCGAGTGTGTTCCTCACTCCAGTGTTGGAACTGACGGTTTTTCCTGTTTTAGTCATTTTCTGTAGGGAGGAGAATCCGCCTTATTTGCCCTATGCGGGGGAGATGTTTGTAGCTGTTCCGTAGTTGTGAATAACAATGGTCCAGGGACTGACTATGTGTAGGGAGTTAATGTGCTGGTGATATTTAGGCAAAACTTTCCTCATATTAGCCCTATTAAAGTCAACAATAACAATAGATGCGGCAGCAGGGCGAGCGTTCTCTCATCCACTAATTACTCCATAAAGGTCATCTAGCACACAGGGTTTATCCACCTGTGGTGGAATGTAGACAGCTGTAATTAGAACGAAGCTGAATTCCCAAGGGAGGTACTTTTATATACCGCATGCACAATTATTAGGCAGCGAGTATTTTGACCATATCATCATTTGTATGCATATTTTCCAACTCCAAGCTGTATAAACTTGAATGCCTATTGGATTTAAACATACCAGGTGATGTGCATTTGTGTAATGAGGGAGGGTGTGGCCTAAGGAGATCAATACCCTATATCAGGTGTGTGTAATTACTAGGCAGCTTCTTTTTCTCAGGCAAAATGGGCCAGAAACGAGATCTAACAGAAAGAAAAAGGCTAAAATTGTAAAAAGTCTTTCAGAGGGATGCAGCACTCTTGAAATTGGGGCATGATCACAGAACCATCAAACGTTTTGTTGCAAATACCCAACAGGTTTGCAAGAAACGTATTGAGAAAAAAGACGCAAATTAACTGCCAAAGACTTGAGAAGAATCAAACGTGAAGCTACGCATTATCCTCCAGTGCCGTCATATTCCAGAACGGCAACCTACCTGGAGTGTTCAGAAGTACAAGGTGTTCAGTGCTTAGAGACATGGCCAAGGTAAGAAAGGCTGAACCCCGACCACCACTGAACAAGACACATAAGTTGAACCATGAAAGACCATGATTTTTATGCAGGACAATGTGCATCAAAGTACTCCACTGCGTGGCTAGCCAGTAAAGGCCTTAAAGAGCCAATGTGTCTGTGTGAGCCATGAGGGGGCGTGGCGCGCGCTGTCGCGCAGTGACAGGGGAGCGGAGCGGCCGGAATACCTGGATAGGACGCAGCTGTAGTGAATGAGTGCAATTAACGATGTATATAAATGACACCTGTGCACTCTTCCTGCAGTAGAGGCTCGGCACACATGACCAGAGAGGACCGGAGGGACGTTGAACGAGCCACCAACGCTGCACTCCCGCAACCCAGCTGTCGGACCCACCGCGACTGCCTTTTATTTTGTTCCTCCCTGTGTTAAACGCGAAAAAGTGACCCGAGTTGTGAATTAAACCCCCATTATTATTTTGAAGGCCTTGTTCTCTTTTATCCGGAAAGAACCCAGGAAAGCAGACAGACATGGCATTGTAGTAGAGACGTTGCTACAGTCTAATTTGTTCCTTGTTTGTTCCTTGTTTGTTCCTTGTTACTGATAGAGAGTTCAACCATCCAATTCACCAAACAACTCAACACAAAGGTCAACACCAACAGAAGAATACAGTGTTCGCATTGGCAGAGAATTTTGGCAAATTGTATTTGGGCGTTACCATATAATCAGCTGTGCTGCTCATCCCACAAATGCATGATCCTTACAGGTTGGACATCATTAAATAAATAAACAGGTGTTCCAACGATATAAAATACAATGCCAATTAGGACAGAGAAACAATATAAAAAATACATTTGGCAAAAGTATCATAATAATATCAGTATAATATAATATAATCCATCCAGCCTTCAAAGCTCTTCCGGGGTGTGGTGGCAGCCGGCTAACCAGGGCCCTCCAGGCTTCCTTCTCCCCAGCAACACTCGCTAGCTCCTCCTGGGATGTGTTCCTAGGCCCGATGAGATATATAATCCTTCCAGCAGGTTCTGGGTCTGCTTCGGGGTCTCCTCCCAGTAGGACGTGCACAGAAAACCTCTAAACGGAGGCTCCCTGGGCATTCCAATCAGATGCCTGAACCAGCTAACTCCTTTCAACACGGAGGAGCTCGGTCTGAGCTCCTCACCCTATCTCTAAGCCTGAGCCCAGCCACCCTGTGGATGAAACTCATTTTGGCTACTTGTCTCATTCTTTCAGTTACGACCCACAGCTTGTGACCATAGGTGAGGGTTGGAACGTAGATCGACTGGTAAATCGAAAGCTTCGCCTTCTGGCTCAGCTCTTTCTTCACAGACCGGTATAGCACCCGCATTACTGCAGACGCCCTACCAATCCGTCTGTCCAGCTCCCGCTCCATTTTGCCCTGACTCATGAACAAGACCCCAAGATACTTGAACTACAACTCACTCCCAACATGGAGGAAGTGCTCCAACGTTTTCCAGCAGAGAACCATGGCCTCAGACTTAGAGGTGCTGACTCTCATTCCGACCACTTCACACTCGGCTGCAAACCGCCCCGGTGCATACTGGAGGTCACGGTCTGACATAGCCAACAGAACCACATCATCTGCAGAGAGCAGGGATGCAATTCTGAGGTCCCTAAACCGGACACTTTGGCAACGCCTTGAAATTCTGTCCACCAAATCAAAAACAGAATGTGACACAACTCTAACTTTGTTTGTACAATGACGGAATGGCACGTACCAATGGCCCCGGTACCCCATTCTCCCGCAGTACCCCCCACAAGAGGGGGGTCCCCGGGGGACACGGTCAGAAGCCTTGGATGGCCAAACTCCCATGCCCCCAACAACCCTGCAAGGGTAAAGAGCTGGTCCGCTGTTCCATGGCCAGGACAGAATCCACATTGCTTCTCCTGAAGCTGAAGTTCGGCTGGAGCCTCTTTTCCAGCACCCTGGAATAAACTTTCCTGGGGTGGCTGAGCATTGTGATCCTGGATAATTGGAGCACACCCTCCAGTCGCCCTTTTTGAAAATGGGGACCACCACCCCGGTCCACTGACAGCTCCTCTCCCCTCTTCACCTGTGTGTCCAAAACATGCGGCCACAGATCTGCTGATAAGACTACAAAGTTGATTATCGATCTTTGGTCTAAGGTGGTCCAGTACCAGGTACAGTATACTTATGAACCACCATGTTTGAACATGGTGTTTGTTATGACCAGTACGTGAGGAGCATAGAAGTCCAACAACAAAGCACCACTCTGGTTCAGATCGGGCAGGCCGTTCCTCCCAATCACCCCTCCAGGTTTCTCCATTGTTTCCTATGTGCGTGTTGAAGTCCCCCAGTAGAACTATGGATGCCACCCAAGGACTCGAAGAAGGCCGGATACTCCGGCAGTTCTGGATACTTATGCACCGGAACTGCCTTTCGGTGCATAAGAGCCTTCCCCCCAGCGATTTGCAGTCGCATGGAGGCGACCCTCTCGTTCACCGGGGAAAACTCCAACACAGCGGCGCTCAGCCGGGGACTTAGGCGGGTGTGAGTATCCCCACACCCGCCTGGTGCCTCGCACCCTGGGCAACTCTGGAAAAGGAGAGAGTCCAGCCCCTCTCCAGGAGTTTGGTTCCAGAACTGGTGTTGTGCGTGGAGGTAAGCCCAACCATATCTATTTGGTAGCGCTGCACCTCCCGCACCACCTCTGGTTCCACCTCTGGCTCCACCAGCGAGCTGAGGTCGCGTTGCTGGGGATCTGCGCGCCCAGGACCCGCCTTTGCCTACCGCCCAGTTTGCAATGCACATGTATAATAATAACAATATATTATTATATACTATAATAGTATAATTGTCAATAAAGTTAGAACCGAAGCCCACTCACATCGTATTTCCAGTGGTCTGCAATGGCAGCAAATGCAGTGGTTGGCCTCCCAGTGCACAGGAAGCTGCAGCCAGCCCCCCCGCCCTCCGACCCCCCCTGCTGGCCAATCAGAGACAGTGCTGCCGGGTCAGCCAGAAAGATGGGCAGGGCCACCTGGCGGGCCACGGCCATTACACGCCTCACCGCGTCCTATTGATCACATTACCGTGCATTTAATGACAGACAGCCAGACAGTCAGACAGAGACAGTCAATTAAATAGAGCAGACCGACAGAGACAGGTAGACATACAGACAAACCAGTAGACAGAGAAAAACAGACTCATAGACAGACAGGTAGACAGAGAGACAGACAGACAGACTGGTAGATGGAGAAACAGACAGACTGGTAGACAGAGAGACAGACATGTAGACAGAGAAACAAACTTGAAGACAGCCAGATGGAGAGACAGACAGACGGAGAGACAGATATGTAGACAGAGAAACAAACTTGAAGACAGACAGACAGAGTTAGACAGTTAACAGGTAGACAGAGAGAGGTAACAGCTCACCCATTGAATGTCTTTTTGTCGTAGAGTGTTCACCCCATTCTATTTTAAATACATTAAATTAGAAAAAACAAAAACACCTGGCACATGGTGGATAACATCTACCATGACATCATATCATCCACCATGACATCATAATGTCTACAATGACATAATAACGTCTACCATGACACCATAGCCACAGGGGTTGAGCGCCAGTGCTTGAACTCACCGACGACTGGCGGTAATAATAGAGCTGGAAGAGCAGGAACGCCGAACTCGCGGCTACAAGGAGCGTGAGGATGCCAGTCTTGTTCAACCGTGGCATTCCCATTACGCGGTACCCTCTTGAATCCGGTTACCGTTTGCGACACAACAGAACGTAACGGTACAGTGAAATGAGTGGCTGTGATTGATACGGTTTAAGGGATTTTGTCATGTTCATTCGATTGTTAATGTTTTTACACGTTTGTTTCGCCTACCAATGACGCGGAAGCGCGTCGGTACTGTTGGTATCACTGTTGTGTAGATATCCAATGAAAGGATGTAACGGTTTCATCCTTAATTCATCCATGGTTAACATTAAGACGGAGCTTGCGCATGGCAGGATGTCAAACAATTGTCCATCCGCTTCCGTGTCGCGTTTACTGTATAACTGCTTTCAAGATAAAAGCCCATGCCCCAAGACGGTCCTTTTGTCCTAAATATGAAGAGACATATTATACCACCTGGTGTGAGCGTGATGACCCCACTTGGCATTCAAAGTGGGAGTGTCCAATTAGAAGTAAGCTGGACAGATCAGGCTACCAGCCTACGCAGTGGACTGTAGCAACTAGTAGGCTGATCTATCCACCATACATCTGGGTGGACACTCCATTCCATTGGCTAATCACGCTCACACCTAGATGGGTTTCATTCACCCATTACGAAATTAAAAAAAGAGCTAATTGTATATAATAAATATGTTCATCATCAAATATAGTAATAGTGCAAGGGCAACAATCAAATCATGTTGCTACATATACAAACATGTTAACAAAGTTAACAGGAACCTCGAAGATTTCCGTTTCGTGCTTTTGGCGACACCTATCGTGTTGGGATTGTGTTGGGATGCGAAAGTAATTGCACCTGGACAACGCCTGTATAAATTGACGTAGCCAGTACATGTGAGCCCCAAAAAGAAGAAGAAAAAAGCACAATTCATAAGGACTTAGGAAAGGACAACTGCGCTGTTCCACTTACACTAAGATACGTCATTATACATTATGGACATGCTTCTGCTATAGTGAAACTACAATCATCTGAAGATGGACTACAAAAAGCACATCTTAGATTAGAAATATATTAATTCATTACCAACATTGGAATTTATATTGCAAAAACGATATAACCGGCGAGTATAACAGTCACAAAAGTGAAAAGAAATGCTTGTCACATTGAGAAAGGTTGGTCACACTTATCATCCTGTCCACTCATACATTAATCTAGTTCTATGGAGTGCCCATTGTTGGCTGCCATTTTGGAACAATGTTTTGCTCTCCAGGGCCAGTCACATGACTGAACTTTGAATTTGTGTTATTGTCTCCACCAGGGGTGTCAAACATGCAGCCCGGGGGCTGGATGCAATTGAATAAACCAGATTGATTTCTTCTTTCTTATGGATTTGTTCACTTCACTCACCCACAATCAACACAACATTTTGCTTCCACTAACAAGTTTCCCTAAATATCTCAGACTAGCCTTGTGTGTATTCCGTAAGCTAAGAAGACGTTAAATTAGATGTTAAAGCTGTATAACGCAGAGAGTGCATTTTGTATTATAGTGCTAGGTTTAGGAGAGGGAAGGCGGGAGCAGTCTGGTGAACTCTGAACAGGTGGGTCTTGAGTCTCTCTTTTCTTGTGGAAGCTGGTGAGCGACTCTGCTATCCTGACGTCGGCCGGAAGCTCATTCCACCACTGAGGTGCCAAAACAGAGAAGAGTTGAGACTTGGCAGAGGATGTTTGCCTGTTCTTAGTGAAGGTGGTGCCAGTCCTCCAGTCGAATTTGTTGAGCGGAGCGTGGGGTCTGACATATATATACACACACGCATTTCTGTTAAGGATCACATTCCCCGTGTATTATTATTTTGTGTTGTCTCTAGCTCTGGGAATGAAAACAGTCCAGTTGGCAGAGGGGACTTTTATTTTTCAATTCAAGACGCACCGGAAAATACTTTTTACCCATGGCGGAAGTGACACCAGAAGTAAAAAGCAGCACCTTTTCGTGAGCCAGAAGACACACAACAACAACAACACCGCCGACCCTAAACACCGATACTAACCAACCGACCTGCGGCGGAATGCAAGACTCCATCGCTGCGCCCCAGGTTGTAAAATTTAAAATAACTTCGCGTCCCCCTTTTCCTTTCTATTCCACCCGTTCAACCGCGTGTATGTTTTATCCTCCGCGTCTATGATAACCGTTTATGCTCCCCGTTCGCGCTGTTGAATGAAGGATTAGGGCCTTGTTCGTAAAAACAACAAACAAAGATGGAGAGCTTGTACAAGCGGAAGGTCTTTGCGTCGATGCGCAAGACCAAGGCAGCGGAGTCCAAGCGGAAGCGGCAGATCGGTCTTCCCGCCTCCATCCTGGACGATAGCGACGAGGGTTCGTTCGGCAGCACGAGCAGCAGCAGCGGCGGCGAAAGCGCTAGCTGCAGCGCCAGCAGCGACTCCGAGTATCGCGGCAGCAGCGCGGCAGAGAGCGGCGACACCGGGGCGACGTCGAGCGACAATAGTCGCACGGTCGCGCGTCGCAAGCGCTCTTTTCTCGCCAATAAAGACGACAGCTCTTCCAGCAGCGACACGAGCGACCCGAAGGTCGACGGCGAAGTCAAGCGCAAAGTCCCGCCCAAGAAGCGCATTCGCCTGCGCAAGCCTGAGTCTGACTCGGACGTCGATGCTGTGGCGGAGCGGGAACAGAGGCGGCGACGCGCGGCAGAGGCGAAGGAGACGGCAGCCAAGCGCAAAGAGCGGCACAGCAAACTGCTCGCGCTATCTAGACGCATGAAGTCACGCACGCGAGACAGCCGACGCCGAGGCAAGGTGGGATAGAGATGATCGATAATGCTCCAGTTATAATCAATAAGACTGCCAATGTGTGATACGTATTTTTATTTATTTTTTAATTACTGCTATGTTTTCTATATTTTAAGGATGAGGAAGAATCATCTGACGAAGGAAAAAAGAGTGGCGAAGAAGAGGATGATGAGGAAGAGACAAAGGTCGTCCCTACCGGCAATGGCAGCGCATAGCTCCACCAAGGAGGATGAAGAGGAGGCTTTCACTTTTCCGTTCCTGATATCCTGTTTGACTATACCAGACTAAACCAGATAAGACTGGACAAGACGGCCCCAACAGAGTACAGGAAGTGAAATATTAAATACTTCTATTTAGGTATTACTTTTATTACTGTTACAACCAAAAATATGACATCACACAGGGTTTTGTGACATAATGCTATGACGTTACATTTTGTCAGTCTATCCAGTTGCTCCACTTTTGACGTGGTAGTTATGGAAACGTGCATTTTTATGTAAATGTATTAATGCAACGTTTAAAATAATACATTAAAAACTAGAGGGAACAGCTTGGTTTAGTGATGAAGGATGCCATAGTTACCATCAGTGTGGTAGTTTTTCAGGTGCCGTTAGAGAACCCAAGTCACGCTGCCCTGCATGGAACATTATTTTAAAAAATAGAAATGTACGTAGACAACGGCGAGAGACAGTTTGGCGAATGTTTTGTCACCAATGCCACCATCTGTCTTACCTGATGTTTTATTCAGGCTCTCATTTATCAATGTTGCGCATAACGAAATCCACGTAAACCAAGCGTATGGAGTGTTTTGCTAAATGTGAGTGTAGCATAGTCAGTGCTACAATATGTGGCTTTAGTTCAGGGCTCCTCCAAGGACACAGGCAGGTTGTGGTGTTTGAAGCCCGGTTTATTGTCAAGTTTGTAGGTGAAGTAAAATGGTATGGAGCATATGGTACAGGTAGCTGCTAGCTAGCATGCTAGTGCTGGTGGCTGACTTAACCTGTAGTGCACTGATTGGCCAATCCACCACAGGCTTGCAGGCCCCCCCCAGACTCTAACTGGGCCAGGTGAGGCCAATTAAGCCAGCCACCAATGACACACACCACACATTCCCACAGTAGGATTTCTCAATTTGTTCCCACCTCGAAAATGCGCATACATCCGGAGAAATGTTCTGCTCATGCATACGTGCATCAAGCATTGATTTGATGGTTGATGACTAATGATTAACTGGCAGATACATTTTATTATACCACGTATCACTACTCATGAAATTGTATAAAATAACGCTGTTGGAGTTGCGCACATCAAATGAAGCGCTGTTAGAGGATGAGAAATTGCATGAGAACCTTTGGCAGTGTCCAGGTCCTCTTCGACCTCAGGTTTTTTGCCTACTGGCTCGTTTCAGCAAGAATTCAACATTTTGTAACGCCATTGGACCGATCAACATCCACTATTAATTCAATCACATCGGGGTAACAAAAAATACACTTCCCGGGCTCACTCCTTCCCCACCAGTTAGACCAGTGTAGCGCTGATAAGCCAAGTCTTTTTATAGCGACTCATTTGAGGTCAAAATACTTTTAACCTATAGGCTATGGTGCGGGGTAGAGGAACACTGTTTACCGCAAATGCACTCGCTCCCATGCCACATTCTTTACTTTAGAATGGAGCGCGGTATAACGTTTAACAGTTTCCTACTTTGATTACACTTGTCACAAGAATCTAGCTCTCACTCTGATATGTATTTTCTTTATCCTTTTTTTGTTGTGTTCACTTTTCCATTCCATCAATGTAATCATCGATTTCCATTTGCCATATTCATTCACATATTTTATCAGTGGTGATAAACGGGTTGTTCTGATCATATATGCAATATATATATGGTTCTTCATGCTAATGAGTTAAGATGGGCATGAGGATTTAGAATAACTGGTATTTATCAAGGTGAATGTGCATTGATAGGATTTAGAACTTTTTCTAAGGGCCTTTTTATCAGCTGGGAAGCAAAAGAACCAGTAAGTCCGGTTGATCATGTGATTACATCCCAGTACAAAACACAAAAGCATTGCATTAACATTAGCTTCCGAAGGGTATGATGTCACAAGGCTTTTGGGTGTGTAGTTCTGCAGACTTGCAAAATGATCAAAGTTGAGACCTAAATTGACAGATATAATTCATGGCACAATTCAAACAGGATCAAACTAATTTGTCTCTCGCTGTTGACTGCCATACCTATTTTTCCTGAAATAAGGTCCCATGGGGTACAGTGAAAGGGGCGTCTCCATTAGCTATTGACCTTTTAATATTTGGACCAATAAGCTTCTAATTGGACAATGACATAACTTTCTCCTCCTCTTCCTAACCTGCTGGTCCCTCCCCCTTTTTAACACTATTGACAATTTGTTCCCTGAAGAGAATCTTGTACATGTGACAATTTTGGACAACTGTAAATAAACCAAATCAATATATATTGTATTGCACATGTTTTTTGGTTTTGCTAATGCTACTTGGCTTTAAGTTTATATTCATTCAAGTATTTGTTTTCCATGGTCTTTCTGCTCATTCTAATGCTAGTCATTTTGTGCTACATTATAACTGAATACAAACGACCACCACTTTGGAGAAAAATAAAAACTAATTGAAGCATCTTTAAAAATGTCTTGGCCGTGCTAATTGTGATATGTGTATATACTGTAGTAAGTATATGTAAAGAAGCCAGCAGTCACCCCCCCCACTACACTAACTTGAAGATAAGTAAGCAGACAATCTTTGTTTTTCAGGCGCAAACTGAATAACCAGAGAGGGAGTGGCTAGAGATCCCTAATGGGTGGAGTGAATTACAACCAACCATGCACAACCAAAACACTTCACTGCTCATTATTTGATTTATTTTTTCACACTTAAATGACAACATTGATGCTAACAATGCCACTGTTAATGACACTGGGTCTCTTGGGTATGTATTCTTGCTAATGCTAGGTAAGACAGGTGATTGCAGGACTTGCAGAACATGCTAACCATACCAACATTGAGTCAGCAGATCTTGTGTGCCAGGACTGTGCCACGCACTCTAATTGTGCTAATGCTAACCATGCCAACACTGAGTCAGCAGGGCTTGGAGGCCAGGAGCGTGCTCACTCGAACCCGACCGTCCATGGAGGCGGTGAGGCAGGTGCCACAGTCTAGTGCTGAGCTCCAATCCAGAGTCACCACCGGGGACCGGTGTCCGCCGAGCGAAAGAGACGCTTGCTCCTCCAGTGCCCTGCTCCCACCCTCACCATTGGTCAGCTTCATGAGAGACAGAGGAAGAGAGAGTTTAGCTGTTGGGGTATCCATTTTCCATCCTTTCATTTCATAGACCGCAAATTGACTCAAGCCCTCAAATGAACTTTTCCAAATCTAATTTTCACAATTATGTAATGGGAAAAACTTGGAATGTTACAGGATTTTACTTAACAATGAACTATAAATACTTTTGGTTAGGTTTAACATGGTATAAGTTTAACAAAAATATATTTCTTAAAACCATTTTCTGTACTATATTTAGTGATGAATGAAACAACTGGAAATAACTTTTTGAATATGACTGAGGCCAGGGGTGTACTTGGAAAGAAATTCAGCCCTGGCCATAAGCTCTCTCACCGGGCCGACAGAGGGGGATTTGTCCCCGTATGCCCAATGGCCAGTACACCACTGTATGAGGCCAAGCTCTAGCTGTGAAGTCAAGTGAGTTGGTCTACCTCGTAGATTAACCCCCCATGAGCCGAACACATCAACACATGGCGACCTTCGGAGTCGAAGGCGAAGAGACGACCTCTTGGTACCTGGACCTGCCCAACATGGACATGTATATAATACACAATAACTGGAGCTGCCCAACATGGAGGACACAGGATATACAGTATATACTGTAGCTATATAAAAAATACTTTAATATAATATAGTACCTGCTTGTAGCCACTGTAGCCCGACAGAACAAAGGGCCCCGTTGCATCCTGTGAAAGCTGCTGCTCCGACTGCTTCTCGCCACATCGGTGGATGTTCCACTGAACAAACTACACACACACACACACACACGTTTGGATATATACAGTATGTGGAGTGTGTTAGAGAGAGTTAGTGTGTATATGTAAAGGCCTACCTTGCGGTCCTCTCCTACACTGTAGACCGTGTTCTCATCATAGCTGAACTCCACGCTGTACACCTCTCCATCATGAGCTTTCCAGCTCATAGCACTCTCACACCGCTGCATGTCTGATCATACAGCATTTTGTCACGTTAGACACAAACATCATGTTGTTAGACACATACACAGGTTGTAACATGTTAGTTACGTACATGTAGCATCATAGAAACATATACAGCATGTTGTAGCCAGATGTAGCATGTTAACAATATGTAGCATTTTAGAAACATAGCATGCTGTAGCCAGGGCTCAGTTGTTCAAATGTAATCTGGATCACAATGGTCCGCATTTGGAAATCCTATATTTTGCTATCCAGGATCAGGCAATCCATCTTATTCCATCTTGTTCCATTTCTACTCAGAAGCCGGAATTTCTGAGTTCCAAGTCGGAAGTTTCAGGGGGAACGCCCCCTGAAGTCGGATTTCCAACTCGGAAAGTCGGATGAATCACACAACCACGACTTCGAAATCAAAGATGGCTATTTATCCACTTCTGTCTATTTGTGTCTCATTAAAACAATCGTACACACAGTACTGTCCTACTTGTATCTATGGACATTACTATGGTTACTATGATGTTTGTGTGTGCAAATTGCAGCGTAATACGCTGTTGGCAACTGGTATTGCTAACAATGGCTAACCTGGCTAGTGCAAACCCAAGCACAACAAAAGTTGTACATTTTAGGTGTCCGTCTTTGTTTTCCGACTTGTTGTAACTGGAACGCGGTAAACTTAACTCATTCCCAGCTCCGACTTTCGACGTCAATGGCAGCACTGACAGCATTACTTCCTCCTCTCTCAGTGAGCAACTTATTGGAGTTCTTCGAGCACAAGATTAAATCAATTAGAAAAGACATTGATGAGTCTCCTACCGCTCATCCTGAACATTCGACAGGAGCGGTGCCATGTATACGCCCTGAAGCTACCTTCCAGCAGTTTAGCACGATCTCGCTGGATGACGGACCCTGTATGCTGTATGCTGGACCCTGTCCAGGTATTATTCGCCAAGGCTTACCGGTCCATCTACGTTCCAACCCTCACCTGTGGTCATGAGCTGTGGGTAGTGACCGAAAGAACGAGATTGCGTATGCAAACGGCCGAAATGAGTTTCGTCCAGAGGGTGGCTGGGCTCAACCTTAGGGATAAGGTGAGGAGCTCAGACATCCGGAGGGAGATCGGAGTAGAGCCGCTGCTCCTCCGCATCAAAAGGAGTCAGCTGAGGTGGTTCGGGCATCTGACCAGGATGCCTCCCGGGCGCTTCCCTTCCAGGGAGTTTTCCAGGGAGGAGACCCCAGGGCAGACCCAGAACCCGCTGGAGGGATTATTTATCTCATCTGGCCTGGGAACGCCTTAGGATCCCCCAGGTAGAAAGTGTTGCTGGGGAGAAGGACACCTGGCGAGCCCTGCTTAGCCTGCTGCCACCGCAACCCGGCCTCGGATAAGTGGAAGAAAATGGATGCATTTTGTTCCTGAAATCCACCAATCCACCCTTCCACTGGGATCAGGGTAATCCAGATATTTTGGATCAAAGGTATCCCAACTCAAACTCAAAGTTTTGAACGACACATTGTGAAGGTTTGATCCAGATCAAAACCAATATTGGATTAAGTGATCTAATCAGATTTCAGAATCTGTTTTCCAGATTTGATTTGAATCAGTTAGCCGAAATCTGAACAGATTACTTACTTACTGAACAACTGGGCCCAGGTGTAGCATGTTAGGCAGATGTAAAATGATAAACAGATGTAGCATGTTGACCAGATAAAGTATGTAACCAGATGTACCACGTGAATCAATGTTCTCATCTTACCAAACAGTCGTATGAATCCGTCGGCTCCTCCACTCACTAGCAGGTTCCCGTTGTGGTTGAAAGATGAGCAGTTAATGGCTGTCGACTCCGAGTCTAACGACAACTAAACACAATTAAGGATACATAGTGAGCTCCATCAGGGTTAAATAGTCAGCTCTATTATGGTTAAATAGTTAGCTCTATTAAGGAATACATAGTTAGCTCTATTAGGGATAAATGGTTGCCTATATTAAGGGTTTATAGTTAGCCCAGTTAGGGATGCGTCTTTTTAAAGAATAGGCGGCAGAAGCTCAGGAGGTAGAGCGGTTGTCTGACAACTGGAAGGTTGCTAGTTTGGTCCCCTGGCTCCACCTAGCCAAGTTTTGAGGTGTCCCTGAGCAAGAGACCTAACCTCAACCTCTGTATGAATGAGGGTGAATGTCAAGTGTTTTATTGTCACATGTACATCACATTCTGGGGTCATCGAGGGTCATTCTGAACAGTATAACTCTTGTGACATGGCAAGCGACAGTACAATAAATACAAAAATGTATTGAGTTAATCACAATAATAATCTCTGATTATTCATGAACAATCACAAGTTTAAAATACGAGTATTTACTTTCATTTGGTATTTTGGGGGTAGATAAAACAAATATGTGTGGTGTAATAAAGTAATGCATCGCAAACTGGTAAGAGAAAGAGGCTTTTTTACTTTATTATAACATCTTATGACATGTCTCCAGTCAACCTAAAGTCTACTCTTCTTTTAACCAGTTGCTCAGGCAGACCAGCTTGTTGATATTATCAGATTATTTCTTCTGCACAATATGGCCCGTCTCTCACACAGCACTGTTGAAGCAGGTGTAGCCACGTACCTTTGTGCAATATGGACCAGCTTAGTATGGGCAGATTTGTGTGCTGACTACCTGTAGTGGACACGCCTCTATGCTAACACTGGGCTCTGCCCTCTACCGGTCTAGAGTTTGGTCTGTGGACGGTGCCTGGGATCTGGGATCTAGAGCTGTTGCTAATGACATGTTTGTGTTCTCCTTTCATCTGTTTAGGTCCTCTGAATGCAGACTTGAAGCACACTACATAGGCAGGGTCAACATCTGAGGCCTCCATTGTACGCAAGAGGCTCCTGAGCTTGGGAACGAGCTTAGTGGGCACAATAGTGTTGAGCTGTAATTTATGAATAGCATTCTCAAGTATGCAGTTCCCATATCCAGGTGGGCGACGGCAGTGTGTACTGTCAGGGTGATAGTGTCATCCATATATCTGTTGGGACTGTATGCAAGGGGGGGGGTCCAAGTTGTCACAAAGTTGTGGGTTCTGACTAGCTGCTCGACATACTTCATGATAATGGAGGTCAATACTACAGGGCGGTAGTCATTCAGGCAGGTGATGGAACATTTCTTTGGTACGGGGACAATGGTGATCTGTTTGAAGCAGGTGGGGACTGCAAACTGGTACAGGGAGAGGTTGAATTTGGGTTGAGGTGAATACCTCAACTAGCCAGTTGGAGCACCCTCTGAGGACACGGCCTGGAATGCTGTCTGGTCCTGGTGGTCCTTTCGTGGGTTTACTCTTTTAAGAGCTCTCCTCACGTCAGCTGTGGTTAGGGACAGAATGCCGTTGTCCTGGTCCTCAGCTAGCCTCGCTGTAGGAATGGTGTGGCTCACGTCAAATGTGTAGAAGGTGTTGAGGCACAGGGCTGGCACCACTGCTATTTCACCCGTTATAGTCTGTGATGGCTCACAATCCACACCACATGGGTCTGGGGTCAGAAATGTGGTAGTTTGTCCCTGTTGGCACTTTTGTCATCTCTGATGTCCCTCCGAAGATCATATCTGGACCTCCTCAAGGCCTCCGGGTCCTCAGAGCTACCTCGACGCCACCATTAACCCAGGGCTTTTGGTTGGGTCCTAACATTGACATCATCAATGCACTTGGAGATGCAGAGTCTGTGTATTCATTAATATCCCCATTCGCTGCAACACAGAACATCTGCCAGTCTGTGGTTTCAAAACAGTTCTGTGTGTTCCTCACTCCAACGTTGAACTGCCCATTTTCTTCGGTAGGTTGGGAGGACAAGAGTGGAGATGTGATCCGCCTTACCAAAGGCAAGATGGAGGAGGGGTTTGCAGCTGTTCCTTAGTTGTGATTAACAATGGTTAAGAGTCTGATCACGACAGGGAGGAAAGTTAATGTACTGGTGATATTTAGGCAAAACTCATATTAGCCTTATTAAAGTCACCAAGAACAATAGCTGCTGCTTCAGGGTGAGCGTTCTCTAGTCCATTCATTACTCAAGACAGGTAATCTAGTGCACGTTTTATCCGTCTGCGGTGGAATATAGACTGCTGTGATTATCACAAAGTTGATGGGGCGTGTGGCAATGACAGGGGGAGCGGAGCGACAGAGCGGTAAAAATGGCTGGAATTTGACACAGCTGTCATGAATTAGGGCAATTCACGGAATGCTATTTAACACCTGTGCACTCTTCCTGCAGTAGAGGCTGGGTATGCATGGCAGGAGAGAACTCCGGCAGGTCGCCGATGCCGAATCCCTCTCTACACTCGCAAAGCAGTGGAATTACATGGAGTCTACGTTGACATTGTAGCAAGTTATGGTAAACAAAGCCTTTGCTACAGGCAGGTTCTGGCATCTCGTCCGCCAGCACGTTTGCCTCTCTTCTTCTTCCTCCGGTGGCGTGTTGGTAAACAGAACAAAAGGGTTTACAGCTCATACTCCAGTAATCTGAGAAAAAGTCTGCGCCAATTGACACATGAACATCCAAAAGTGCTCGTCGATCAAACTGGTGAGCGAAAGTGCAGTATGTGCAAAAATACAAGCAAAAAAAAAAATTACAATTAACCAAAAACGACATACTGAATGCAGAGCCATTGTCAGTGCGACCGTCTTACGGCCCACCGGAAGCAGAAGCGAATGTGAGGCAATGTAAATTGCTTTGGATAAAAGTAATAAAAATGCTATCCAATCCATTTAATTAATTGTTTCATGTTCATAAGTCTCATAGTCAGCCAGTTATTAGATAATGTTTTGTACATCATTAGTATTTGGACTGATGCCTGTTTGTATGTGTAACCACCACTCTGGCAGAGCTTGGCATTGCCGGATCCAGGTTGTCCTGCTTTACTTCCTAACTGACATACCGCACCTATTAGGTCACATGGAATGGTGCCCTGTTCAGACCCTGCAACCTTGGCACAGGAGTCCCCCAAGGCTCAGTACTAGGAGCCCCTTCGGTTCTCCTTATACACTAGATCTCTAAACTTTAGATTAGATTAGATTAGATTCAACTTTATTGTCATTGCACAGTACGCATACCAGTACAACGAAATGCAGTTAGCATCTAACCAGAAGTGCAAAGTAGTAACAAAAGTGCAACAGTATAACAACAGTATGACAAGTATAATTACATCCCACAGCTTCTCCCATCACTGTTGCGCAGACGACACCCAACTGTTCCTTTCCTCCCCCCCGACACCCAAATCGCAACACTCATCTCTAAATGCCATCAGCAAATGCACGTCTTCCAATCGCCTGAAGCTTAACCGAAATAATAATACATAATTGTTTAGCATATGGTACGTTCTTAGATGTTGCTAATGCACTCAGAATGGCACTTCTGATCTTATCCCAGCTATTAACCTAGCAAATATGAAACTTGTTCCATTAACCTTGCAATTATGAATGCTTGAAACCTGCTCTATTCTTATCTTTATGTACCACAGCGATATAGTGATATATACTCCTTCAACAAATGTACTTTTTGTAAGTCACTTTGGATAAATGCATCTCCCAAATGCCCTAAATGTAAATGTAAATCCCTGTGACTGTGTACCTGCTGTTTGACCGTCTTGGTATCCCAGAGCAACAGGCGGCCGGTTGCTGTAGATACAGGGGGGCGGGTCCCAGTGGCGGAGCCACTAGCGGCCGCTGCAGAGCAGACGAACGACGAGCCACTCGGGCTACAGGCTAGTGACAGGATGCTAGATAGAAAGAGAGGGACTGGCTTTATATATATAGAGAGAGAGAGAGGTGGCAGAATGCTACCAGAATGCTAGATAGTGCAAGAGACAGTGCAAGAGACACTGGAGAGAGAGAGAGAGAGAGAGAGAGAGAGAGAGAGAGAGAGAGAGACAGAGGAGAGAGTGAAAGAGAGCGAGACAGCGAGAGAGAGACATCGGAGAGAGAGGAGAGAGACACAAAGCCACACAAAGAGAAAGACAGCGAAAGAGAAAGAAAGATTAGAGTGAGAGACACCGATAGAGAGAGAGA
>OMOU01001327.1:8753-20488 GCA_900312585.1 Malacocephalus occidentalis
ATTAATTGCTATGATGACATTTACATTTCTATGTGTCTTTTAGTTGTAGCCTACTTCATCACACACTTAATTTGTGTTTGAAAAGTATTAAGACGCTCACAGTAGGCAAGGGTCTAAGGGCCCAACATATTACCTACCTATTATGATATAATGTAAGGCTTTCTCATATATCTTATACATAGTTTTGGACCAACATGTTTGGTAAAGGAACATAATATACAGTAAGAGCTTTTACCAATGCTTGTGGATTGTTAATGACTTTTTAATTTTATTGCAGTAAGGCATATGTTTGATAGACAAAAGCTATCTTGCAGGCAATGTCTATTTGCAAAAATGCATTATCAGTTGCACTAATCAATGAGAACAAACAACGGCTGGCTGAGGACAAAGGTGAAAATAGTTGGGAATCCCTTCCCTGTTAAGGAAGTGAAATGTTTGTCTTAAACCATTGAAATCACCTGTCAGAAATAATACTGTATGATTAGCATTACCATATGCATGGAATCTGTGTTTGATGTCACAACTAGTCCATGCCGGAAGTTGATTATGAAACTTTTGTAATTTGGGATAAGTTACTTTTGTAACTTGGGTTTCTTCCATGTTGTGCACCAAAAAGTACATGCAGTATGTACATTTCAGCATGTGTCATAGCTGTTTGACCATATTATTTTCTTTTTTTTAAACATTTGTTTAAGAATTTTAATTTTCAATAACAACAAACAATAACAACATACGTAACCAGGCACATGTGTGGTACAAACGAAAAAAGAAGCAGCTTGCAATGAAAAAAGACATTTAAAACATATAAAAAAACAAATAAAATGAATAAATATATAATGGGGTAGAGTCCAAGTCCAGTTATGAATATGTAAATCCATAAGTTTGTTCTCACACATGCAGCTGACAATGTGATACATTCGTTAAAATTACATTAGTTAACTTACATTGATTAGAATTGGGGGGGAGAGAAAAAAAATACAAATAAAATAATAATAATAATAATAATAAATAAATATAATTTTACTTAAAAAAATACAAATAAAAAAAGAGAAGAAGAAAGGAATCAGATGGATGGATTGATTCCTTTCTTCTTGACCATATTATCTGTTTGTGTTTGGTGGGGGGTCTCTGAACCCTCCCTCTCATTATGCCTCAATATGATAAGAGAGAAGCCAACTGACATCAGGCACCAAATCAAAGCTTCTTCTAAGTTTCCTCCTTCAGGTTACACTCTCACGAGTCACCTTCTAATCAAGGCATTGTCACATAGATGATAGGGTCAGAATAGCAAATGTTATCATGCGGTGATCAAGACTAAAACAAGGACAGGAGATGTCACATTGTTTGGGAGGCTGAAGAAGTATAAGTGTGTGTGTGTGTGTGTGTGTGTGCCTTCAAGCCTTAAGGTTGAACCAGACGATGCTAAATCTGGACTGCAGTGAGTATAGTGCTGCCTTAACCGGTCCTGTGCCATGGTGGGATTTGACAACACAAGGGAATTACCTGTGGATATAAACATAGCAGGTATGATTGTGCGGTTTACTTATCCACCGAAATGTGTCAGCAAATGCCAGAAAATGTTTATTAACGGACAACAAACGTTGGTTATAGCTGTAAATATCAGACTGAACGGTAAGTTAAGTGATATTGTATGTGGTTCGGTTATGAACGTCTCTTGCTTCATATACTTTTGCAAAGAAATATGGGTTCTGATGACCTCATGCAATAAAACATACAATATTTAATTTACCTTCCCTAATCTAGTAAATCATTATCATTTTAATTCTGATGAGCTGGATCAGTCATTTTTCTTTGCACTTTAAATAGGAATGCTCATCCAGCAGTCTGCAACATGCAAACACAGTCAGGTAGGCTACTCTAATCTCTTAATTTAATCTAATTGATCTTTGACCACTGAAAGCCTGTAGCATTGTTACATTGTAACGCCTGGCTGCTCCACCTTCAGAAATTAAGCACGCGATTTACATACACCATTGCCTGGGGCCATTATCCACGGACACAAGCGCAGAAGCGTAACATCAAGAGAGGGTTGATTTGACGTTCAGCTGTTTTAGCAGAGCCAATACTACAGCAATCAAATACTGACAGAACACAACAGACAGAAAGCCAGAGGGAGACCAAATGAAACCAGTGCTTCTTATAGTGGAAAAGCATGTGGAGGGCGAGCTTTGCTGTGGTAGTAATGGCCCTGTCACACTATAGCCTATGAGAGAAACGTATGAGTTCCGTATGAATAGAGCATGTCCAGCGTACCGCTATCACGTGACAAAGTGCCCAAATAATGGCCCTGTCACACTATAGCGTATCGTACTAGCGTATGCCAGCATATGAAAAATATCACTCATACGCTGGTATATGCTGACATACGCTAGGGGTACGTTAGGTTGTTGCACGGTCGCATACGCTGGCATACGGCGAGGCAGAAATTCATGCCAGCGTATGTCCGTGTATGACCGGTGTACTTGACCTAAAAATGTTGTGCGTATGCGGACGTATGGTTTATATGCTAGGCATATGCTGAACATGCGAGACTGACGCTAGAGGTACATTACTCATAGGTCGAGTACGCCGGTCATACGCGGACATACGCTGGCATGAATTTCTGCCTCGCCGTATGCCAGCGTATGCCACCGTATGCGACCGTGCTTGAAACATATACAACCTATGTCTAACGTACCCCTAGCGTATGTCAGCGTATACCAGCGTATGAGTGATATTTTTCATACGCTGACATTGGCTGACATTTGCTGGACATTTGCTGGCCATATGCTGGCCATATGCTGGCGATACGCTGGTGATGCGCTACTCATAGGCTACTCATAGGTTCAATATGGTACGTATACGCACAAATCTGTATTTTCAAGGGCTTTTTGTGCGTATGCAAATTCTTCGCATTTTCATACGCAACTCATACATTTCTCTCGCACGCTGTAGTGTGACAGGGCCTTACGTTTGGGAAATTCAGAGAACCATTACAGTTACAGATCCTCCTACCCAATCATCACTGGTCGTGATCGGACATTAATTAGTCTGCTGTTGATTCTCCCAGCGCATGGACATGCACTATTTCGTTTTAGGCTTAAAGCACCACAATGTAACTTTTCATTGCACGCGTGTGCTTTTGATCAAATGTACGCTTAAGTTATTAAATGTCTATAGAATACACTAAATCCATCCACAACCCCATCCAGGGAATTGTGGGAAACCACGAGATCATGTGATGTCAACATGCAAAATGCTTACCTGACTAATTTGAGGAAAACCAAAGAAAGTGTTGATGGATGTGTGTTGGTTGTGTTACAAGCCCGTCTCACTGTGTGACTATTGTATCGGGGCTGGCTTTTTCAGGTGCTCGTGGGGCTTGTTATTTCAGCCTCAGGGATGTTTATTTATGCATTGACATCCTAACAAAAAGAGTTCCCAAATGTTAACAATAATTTCCCTCCATGCCTCACCTCACACAGTTCAATATCTCATGATGTCTCCCATCTAAAGCTGCCTAGCTTTAGATTCCTTTAGCGAGAGCACAGTGCTGTGAAAGCCCCGGAGGAACTCACTGCTCCATTATGTTGTAATTAACAGAGGCTACATTGGTGGCAGCATCCTCTGACAGAAGTGGCATCCTGTGCTCAAATGTGCAGATCGGACCACTGGCAAACACTACAGCGCGTCCAGCTGTGACGGCTGCAAAGGCTTCTTCAGGAGAAGTGTCCGCAAAAACCACAACTACACCTGCAGGTGAGAGCCGTCAAGAGACAATACATTGTATGTCTGCAATAGGGGGCAGGCTACGGTGTTCAAAATTGTGGATAGAAATTGAGGAGGAATAACATTAAGAGAAGGCCTTACAATATTATTCTACTGTACATTCCACAGTGTAACTGTACCTAATGATCACACATATTATACTTGCTTATCATCAAATACACATAAGCAACACATGATCAAAGCATAACTACCTCCATATTATAGCCCAGAGGGTTCCAAGGGCCCTGAGCAGCAGGTGACGCTCACTCCTCGTTCCTTTCCCACAGACGGATCCCAGAACAATGTTCATGTTATCATGTCCTCCCTGTTCCTGAGGTGTTGCCTACATACACACACTTCACCTCCTCTCCCATTTCCTCAGAGTACAATGGAATGCTTAGCTCAATGTACTTTTGCACAATTGCTGATTGTGGCGTGTCATCATTATGTTTGCCATCATCTATATTCGCTTCTTCTTTATAGTATGACACTGTTTTGCAAATCAGAAATCAAGCACCAAGTCATCATATCTGCCATCCATGACAATAACTGAGTCCATTGAAGACGTGAGATGTATCATGTATAAAATAAAAGAACATGTTATTGGGAACTGTCAAGGCATGAAAGCAATAACCTGCAATAACAATGGACGGAAAATCAATGGGGAGATATAGTGGCGGAGGCCCTACTTTCCATTCGAGGGATTGACGTATCGTATGCGATGCTGAGAAGTGTCCACCGCTGTCTGAGTGGTTGCCTGCCGCAGCACATCGAGTCAATAACTTTCATTCCATTTAGCAACATGCCAACTTCTCTTTTTGACCCAAGAGGACAAATCCTAATCTCTTTTTTTTCGCCTATCAGAGAGCGTTCAGTTTCCGGGCATGTTTGCATTCATCATCTTGTCTTTGTCTCAGGTTTAGCATTTAGGTGCATTGTGGACAAAGATAAAAGAAACCAACGGCGCTACTGCAGGTTGCGCAAGTGTTTCCGAGCTGGGATGAGAAAGGAAGGTGAGAGAACCATTACCATTTCTAAAGGCACATTGGCCAAAATGACGTACCTCAATTCTTCCTTTACCTACTGTTACTGCAGTAACAGTAGTTTGCAGAAGCACACAGCTGTAGTTACTTCTTACTGTGTGTGTGTGTGTGCTATCTTTCTTTGGCTGCCATACATAAGTAGAGGAAAGAGATAGGGGTTAGAGGAGTCGTGACTGGCCTCCTCACATACATAACTAACATATTTGCATGGGCAAATATTTGCTCTGTAGCTTTTAGTGCAGCAACATTGTTCCCTAAATCTTTCTACGGGTGAATGGTACATGAAACAAATTTGTCCAGATATGTCCCCTCAAGGTATATTTCAAGAATATGAATATATACAATATACACACATTTGCGTTGTTTCTTCCGTCTCCCACTGGCCACTGTCTTCCAAATATGCATCTTGCATTTAATGCAATTACATCTGTTTTATAGTGCTACAAAAATCGCAGCATGTAAAATGAATGCATGTATGATTGATATGTATTTTATTAGTCGAAAAATAATAACAGATTTTCAACCTTATCTCTATCCACACTAGGGACATAGCGTGAAAAACGCCTACAGTTGTTTTCAACGCACTCTGTGTCTCTGGGGTGCAGCTCAGCGCAGATGCTTACCCCAACTCCACTATTTGACAGACTTAATGACACAGGTAAGATGGCGGATGGCCGGCAGAAAAAAGTAGCAGGGAGATCTGGGTGTCGGCAAGGTTAGTATTTGTATCTTCACATTTGTATGCAATATCCACATTGAAAAGACGCAAAGTTGGTTGAAAATCGGCAAAGTCTCCCTTTAAGGGTTGACACTATTTTAGTCCTATAATTGATGGCAAGACATACAGGGAGCTGAAAAAGCAGGGAAAGGCCCATCTCTCTCAGACGGATCAGATGACCCCAATTCATCACTTAACTGATGGTCCATAGAAGACTCATCTGTGACACTGAGACATAGAGCAATGTCATCATGGTAGGCCAGACAGGCCTCTTTCTCTTGGCCTAGCACCATGATTAGGGCCCTGATTGGTTGATTGGTTGCTGAGCAGACTGTTCTGATGACTGATTGCTTAGAGACTGGGGTCATGTTTTCTAACTTGGTGAGGCCACATTGGAACTAGGCCGAGCCCATCTGGATTGCCCTCTTCTAATGGCTGCTCGTTAGGAGTCGTCAACATGGGATTGTCTCTATTGTTGGCAGCTCAGTGGCTCAACCTGCTAATGCACTAAACAATTAGGCAATATGCCATGTAGCGACTCAGATTCCATTCCTACCTTCAACCTCACTTTCCTGTCCATAACGGCACGAAAATCCCATAAAAAGATATCCTTAATAAGAAACACTTCACTTCTCCTTGTTCACATATCATGACATCATGATTAGGAGGAATTAAAGGAAACAAGGTGTTGGTTGACAACAACAACATGCTTCAGTTAATTGTAGGCTGTTGGAATCATTACTAAATCTATTCTTTTCCCCTTAGCCGTACAGAATGAGCGTGACCGTATCAGTAGCCACAGAGTTGAGGGCCAGGTAGCAATGGGCACTTTGTCCATTGACGTACTGCTTCAGGCGGAGGCCAATGTGCATCAGGTAACTAGACTTTAGGCATTTCTTATACTCTGCTTACTTACTGATACACCACACCAGACATCAACTCAATTATTCAATTTCCCCACACAGCCTGGTCTTTTTCATTATAAAACATGCAGATAGAGGCCAGAGATGGTAGGGATGAAATGCTGCACTTTAAATAGGCACTTATTCACCTCCCTGGAGATCCTAGCTATAGGCTAGATTCAGTTACTCCTTAGAAACAACCAAATTGCCTAGGGACCCCATCTAATCAAAGACTATTTAATTGCAGTGCTCTAGGTCTGGGATTGTGTGCCAAATTCAATTTCCTTCAAACGCATAATAACAACCAGATATCCCTATGTTTCTTGTGGAAAGAATGAACAGAAATGAATTGGATGATTGACAAACAGAGCACTTAATGAAGCAGGAGTGTTTTCCATCTTGTTTTCCATATATTATATCCTGATGTTACTAATGAGCCATGGCCAAGGTCTACTGCTTTGTAAGACCGCTTCCAACACCTACTGATGCAACATGATACATTTTCCCATTCCTTCTTCATCGCAGCACAGACACAAACGCGCACACACACACTCACACACATAAGCTGTGATCCTTGGTTATGGTTTGCCCCTCAGTTCCTAATCCTGCTCATGCCAGAGACTTGTGATATCGGCACCAAGAAGATAGCCAACGTCGGCGCTGTGTTCCAGTCCATGAAGCAGCAACTCCTTCTACTGGTGGAATGGGCAAAGCGCATACCAGAATTTTGCCATCTGCCAATTGACGACAGGGTATGGACGTCAACAGACCAAATCACAGCATGTGGTGTGCAGACATTAGTTAGACATAAGTCATGTGTATTTAGCGTGGTGGACCCTTTCTGGTGCCCTTTCTGTGTGTGTGTGTGTACGCGTGTGTGTATAGGTATCCCAGTTACGAGCCAATTCTGCAGAACATCTCATCCTCGGGGTGGCACGACACTCTATACATTACCTCATTATTTTAGGTTAAAAATGATTAATTATTATTTTAGGCCACTGGTTTAGCCAATCAATAATTAATGAGGGGGTTTCAGGGGCAAGCATATGTTTCATTATCCGAGGCCTATATGTAGTAGTATTTTACTTAAATACACTTATTTTGTGTGTTTATTGTGCAGGAAATGACTTTGTTATTCCAGTACAAGGTGCTGAGCTGGAGGTATCCCAAGTGGCATTCCGTGTTCACAAGGAACTGGTTCAACCTTTCAGAGAGCTCAACCTCACAGACGAAGACTTTACCTGCCTCAGGACCATTGTCTTCTTTGCTCCTGGTCAGTCCCTCAACACCTCATCTGTGTCTCGCAGACAAAAACATGGGTATTGCCAGGAAAATGTTGCCTCATCCTCTCCCTCATCTCCGCCCCTGTCTGACGGGGTATTCGGCCTGGTTTCACCATGGTAGATGAGAAGATATTTTTTCCCATTTTTAAGTATTTGTACTCATAAGTCCGACACAACAGTACATCTGCTTACTTTGTGTTTAGACCTTTGAGCTTGTTTTTTGAATCCAACGCATTAGCACAAACAAGGTCTGGAAAAATCTCAACATACCTTCATTTTTGAGCATTTCCCCATGACTTTATGTTAGCCTATCAGGCAGAGCCTGAACATACCCAACTATGCTATATTATCATATCCAATTATAGGCTAATAGACTCCTAACCTTTTGTTTCTCATTCTGACAGACTGCCTGGGTTTGGGGAGCCCTCAGACAGTTGGGCATCTGTGATTCCAGGCACATGTGTTACTGGAGGAGGTCACAGGCGGCCAGAGGGGACACTTCGGGGAACTCCTGCTGATGCTTCCTGCGCTGCAGATTGTAGCCTGGCAGATGGTGGAGACCCTCCACTTGACCAGGCTGCTGGGGGAGGCCAGCGTGGACAGCCTGCTGCTGGAGATGCTGCTAGGAGAGAGAGACGAGGCCCAGCAGAACTCATCATGCCTGGGTCAGGACTCTCCTCATCGGTATCTGTAGGTCTCTGCAGTGACACAAATAAGCCTGAATGGGAAAACAGAGATTAGAATCATTTCATGGTTCATGGTACAAGTAAGGCTGAACAGTATGATAAAATTACGATTATCATCAAAAAATTACGATTATTAACATATTCCAATTGCAAAATGACTCACTATCTCTACCAAACTTTAAATCTATTTACATTTACACATTATTTCCATAAAGCATGAGGGGAAAAACAAGCAAAGACGACTATGTTCTATACTATGAGTTGCAGGGTCTCTAGGGGATTTGCCACAGCCCTCAGACATCGACGTGACCCCAGATGAGATGTATGAACACGGAGCTCTGCCCAACCACTTCACCTTGGTTATTCTTCCAGTACCCACATGTGAGCAGAATGTGGTCCTAAATGAAAAGGGATGGAGTCCAGAACTCCTGAATGGTGTCTCCTAGATTGTAGAGAATTATGTATAACATCCACACAATTGTAAATATTAAATATTGAAGTGAGCTAATATTTTGGAGCTAATGCCAATATAGTCACTCATAGGCAATGCAGTTTACTATAGCCTACCCCTTGTACTGTCATAGAAGTTGATCTGCAAACACCACAAAAGTCTACATATTATTGTACATCCATGTGAAAGTCTCTTTTTGTTTCACTAAATGCAAAATGGTATGTATTGGTGATGGTGATGTTAAATGCTGATGATGATACTGTGTTGTCTGTCTCCAACAGATCTCCAAGAAGCCGTTCTGTTGCCCACACAGATTATTGGCACTGAGGTGGTCTACAGACACAGTGAGCAGGCACACATTTCCAACACCACCACCCTACCTTCCCACGACATGGCACCCTTAATACCTGCCTCTAAAAATACCTGACCTGCCCAACCAACCAACAATAAAGTGGAGCAGTATGCAAAACAAACTCATGTCTGTCATTTAAATCGAACTCCAGTGTACACATGCACGTTACGAATGCTTCCTAATCTATTTTAAATTAAGATGATGATTTTTGTTTGGCTAGTAAGATATTTTGTGTTGGGGATATACTCTACTCACTTAATTGTCTGTCAAAAAAAAGCACTTCCGTCCTGCAGAATGGAAATGCAGTTTAGCTGAATTTTAGTCTTAGTGCCAAAATAAAGTAATTTAATGGAAATAAGGGGAGAACTTTAAATCAATCAATATAAAGAAGGCAATGAATGTCACCGGTGCGGTGATCTTTCTGTATAGGCTAAACAACACCAATTAATTTATTCGTTGCTGGTAAATTATTGATCAAAGTGTTATTACACTTCCATTAAATGGCTCAAATGTGTTATTATATTTATCTGACTTTTATTTAGGCCTTATATAAGTGGGAATGTCAATGTGTGAAGAAATGTAATTTGAGAAGCAAACTGATGCGTGCCAGCAGATGGCGCAGAAAGTCCGCATATACCTTTCACAAATCATTTACAATATGGTGCACCACTCTCGTGATCAGTCAAGGATCAATAAAGGACTGAGGTTACAAAACACATTTGTGTTGGATTTGTGTATTTTTTTAATGTAATCAGCCTGCCGCTCTTATATTGTATATATGCGTGATATACGTTATTATAAAGAAACCATTTTAAGCAAGGCACCAGGCAAAATGTTTACAGAGGTTAACAGGTTAAATAGATTATCATCATTATATAAAGTCACTACTTCCTCTGACAAGACATCCTCGACGGTTCAATCTATACAGCCTATGGTCCAGCTTTGGGCTCAGTTACTAGTAAAAGTTAGTCAGCATGTGTGAGGGAACGTGCCCACACTGATGTGAGGGAACGTGTGAGGGAACGTGTGAGAGAACGTGTGAGGGAACGTGCCCACACTGATGTGAGGGAACGTGTGAGGGAACGTGCCCACACTGGAGAGAGCTATAGGGGTTTCCATGACTCACCCCCTCATAGAAAAAGGTCACTCCCCTTTCTCTCTACATGTTTTTATTGTCACACCCAATATGCCGGATACAAATAGAACATGGGATAGAAATCCCCTGAAGCTGAAACAACTATATCCACAGCATCACACATCATCTAAACAGTGGTTTGTCTGCTAAATAATCTAATCGGAGGATTTCAACTGTGTATCATAATGGAATACAGATCTTCTGATTGAAGCCTTTTGGGCAAAAGCTCACTTGCAGAAGACATTTGGCTACTGAGCACATCGTTTGTATTACCCTCATCAATATATCTGGAGGTTGTTTTGCTGCAGAAACTGAAACAGCAAAAATGGTCAAAGTAATAAAACCTATGCAGTAAAATGACACAACAAAAAGGGATTGCTTGTGAATTGCTTGTTAATAAGTCCCTTTAAATTACAGAGCAGCCTTTTAGTGCCAGTTACCAAAGGGCCCCTTAACACCATCTCAGGTTCCTTTGTTTGTCATTGTCAAGTGGTTCAGAATGTCAATGTGATGTGATGACACTATTTTCTTCCAAGGCAACAGATATGGTGATTAGCTGGCAGCATATTGATCCGTCTTTCCTTTGCAGGGCACACTGCTGGAGTAAGTACTGTCAGCAGCTGATCTCCCTGCCCACAACTTGATCACGGAGCATGATTGACCGCCAGGAATTCTATCTGGAGAGTCTCTGTTATTGACTGCTAATTATTGACTGACGGGGCACAGTGGTACAGTCGTAATGCTGTCGCCTCACAGCTAGAAGATCCTGGGATCGATTCCCGCCTGGGACATGGTTGGTTCTCCCCATGTCTTCAGTGCTGGGATTTGAGATTTGTGAACAGCCCTTTCTGTGTGGAGTTTCCATGTTCTCCCTGTGCTCCCTGGGGTTCCTCCATATATATACACTGTATATATAACCCCTCTAAAAACATGGAAGAAGACCGTCGCCTGACCAGCGGCGGTTGGAAGGAGGTGGTCCCCGGGCGCTGCACTAGCTGCCCACCGCTCCTGGCCTGACCGCGGAGGAAGATGGCCATGGATGGGTTAAAAGCGGAGGACCAATTTCACGGCGACACCTATGGGGGCGTGTGTGTGGGGTGGGTTGGGAGGGCCGCCGTGCACGGGTGTACATGCATGGTGTTAACCGCGACAATAAAGACGGGGGTTGTCTGTCCGTTAATTCTAATTCTGTTCTACCTCACCATACTTGCCTTGGACTGTTCTGACTGAAAAAAAACAAAAAAACAAAAACAAACTTACTGTGTCATTGTTTATTGTTTACTGTTTAGATTGTCCTTCTATTTATATTGTTTACATTGTATTGTATCTGTTTATATTGTATATCTGTTCATATTGTATATCTGTTCATATTGTTCATTTGTTTATATTGTTCATTT
>OMOU01001328.1:6886-18648 GCA_900312585.1 Malacocephalus occidentalis
GAGAGCAGGATTAGCCCAGGCTATCTGCTTTCCCCTCCTGCAGGTTATTGTTATGGAAAGAACGACAATTTCAACTCTGCCCAAAGAGGGCAAAAAAATAAAAGTAAAAATAGGTCACCCATGGTAAAAAACTACTCACAGGGGGAACAGTGTTTTCCTTCTCGTATTGAAATGTAACCTGCCCACTGATTTGGCATAATGACTTAAAATAGTTCAAAAGTGAATCGTTCTTCAGCCACTATGCATTGAATATCTGTGTCTCGCGATAAGGACATACGGCCACCTGTCACGTGTGACTTCTGGCACGCGCAAGGCTTTACATCGATTGGCATCACTTTGTTCTGTCTAGATTAGTCGCATTCTGACAACAGCATATAGTGTAATACATGTTGCAATATGGAGCTGTCATTATAAGAGGACCAGAACACATTGCTGCGACGGGAATGATAGGAGTTTAAGCGGCACTGTTTCAATCACGTTGTACGTGCAATGCACATTACGAGGGACTTATCAACCACCTCCAGAGGACATAAAAACCCTCAAACCCTAAACCTTGAATGCCTGCATGCATGTTTTCCTTTTCTAACCATTCACATATGTTTAATTAGATTGTGGCCATACAGACATATACGTATGTAGGCCAAGCATGTTGCTTATCCCGTCTCTCTACATGTTATATTTCTATTGGTCCATTTTTGCATAAGGCTTTAAACGCTTTACTATTTTGTGTGTGTGTGTGTGTGTGCCTGTTCTTTGTGTTATTATTTGTATGCTAGTTTGTAATTGGACACTCAGTTCTAGTTCTCTTCGGGCTCTGGTGCAGATTGATTGTGAGGTAATGATATTAATCAGGTTTGTTATAAACGATTTGATATTTATCATGTTGGCAGTAAACCAAACAAGGATCACAAGGCTGTTTGCCAACTGTGATTAGACTTCATTAAATCATAAACAAACTAAATGTCACAAGCAGAAATTGTAAAAACCATCACAGCAGAAATTCTCTGGTTTAAGGCCATCTAACTTTTTCATCTGTGTATATTGATCATGAAACTTTGTTAACAATGTACTTGAGAAGAATAGCTATTCTCGTACTACATTAGTAGTAGTCCTGCAGTGTAGGATGGATTACTGATGCATACTGCTGTACTGATGGTGAGAATATTCCATTTTGAATGTACAATCTCTAAACTTAATATGGCCAGACTGTTGAAGTCTGGCTCAGGAATTATGGCTTAGACCAAAAAATGATTATTTTATTTGTCTATTCTGTCTTTATCCATGTGTTTGATTTGTTGAAGTGATTCAAAAATGTTTTAGTGATCACAAAGTTCCAACATGATAACTACATGATCTCAGTTCAATCTATCTGATATGTTAAATGCAATAAGAAGTGTAGCAACAGCAAAAGTTCAAGGGAATCTCCCTTTTCATCCCCCATTCTCTCACATGGTAACATCCTTAAGCTGCAGACCAATCACATTTCTGTGCTAACTTGCAGCGCATATCTATCAAATTCGTCCAGTCAATCACTGTCTCATTGTGATTTTGTTGCAGCCCGCTGCCATCCCCTTCTCGTCCAAGCCCTGGGCTCGTTCTGTCTTCCGCGGGAGAAGATGTGTCCAGTGGAGACCAGACTTCATCAAATACTATCTAGCTACCCCACCACTACCAGCGTCTGGACTCCTTCAGGGGGGAACCTCATCTCCTGATTGATTCCCTGGTTTCTTCATCCCATGTCGAGGAAGAAATGATGATGGGGTCTTAATCACTAAAAAGAACATTGTGTATCTCATTGTGTATATGTATACTTTTCTCATGATTGAATTACCATGAAATAATGACAATTTTAATTTAATTAATTTTTTAACAGTCTACATAAACTCCTCCTGGGCAATTCACCAAAGGTGACTGAAGGGGAAGAATATTTTTAGATGTAATTATTCTAATTAGGCCGTGGATGTTGCTAAGTCACGGCTCATAACCTCATTACGACAAGGCGAAGAGGAAGAATAGGAGGGTGCTGGTCCAGGATGGGGTACAGTTATCTCTCAAGGAACAGCGAGCCAGCAGGATGGTTGAAATGCTGCAGCAGGAAGCCTGGACAAGATGGGAGCAAGCAGTGGAGCGCAAAGTCCCATGGGCCGAGCTTTGGAAATCCAAGCCCCCAATTCTATTCTTAATGTAGGCTGTCTCCGACATTCTACCAAGCTTGTCCACCTTGTTCTGCTGGAGGAAGGTGGAGGAGAGCTACCTGGACATAAGCTGGGATGATCAGCGTGATCAATCTTGGCTGGGTCGCCTGGAGGAGGGTGTCGGACAGAAAGACCAGAAACACCTGCGGAACTCAGGAAACATCACTGACAATGTGTCCAGGTGCATCACAGGATGATGTAATTGTTATGCGCTGTTTCGAGCAGTCATCTACTGTGGCCGGAGTTAGGTTCAGGTTCAAGTTCAGGATCCGGTTCGTCTGTAGAAAAGCAGCAAGCTTGGGAATCAACGTGAGACAAGGCAGTATCACCCAGAATGATGAAATGTTTATTCAGATACATAGAGCATATATACAGTTTTGGACATGAGAGTAGACATAATTCAGCAGAGATATGAGGGTCTCACATGGAGATGCAACAGACAGACAGCATATACAACAGACAGACAGATTAGAATAGATTAAATTTAACTTTTGTCATTGAGTACGCATACTAGTACAACGAAATGCAGTTAGCATCTAACCAGAAGTGCAAAAGTAGTAGCAACAGTGCAACAGTAGAACAGTAGAACAACAAGCAGTATGAGCAGAATCTACAGAGAATGTACAGAATCTACAGGGAATATGTTGAATCTATGGAGTGCATATAGGTATGTCTACATAAATATATATGCGGTGTACGCTATACATTGAGGTATGTACAGTATAGGCAGAGATATACATTGCTATACAATGAGGTATGTACAGTATGAACAGAGGTATATGCAGTATTGCCTATACACTGGGGTGTACAGCAGGGTATATACAACAGACAGACAGCCACCCTGGAAAACAGGGACACCACCTCCTCACGTGTAGACGCACCTGCGCCCATCTCCCACGGGAGCCGCATGTGTCCCCACCTCCCAGACGGCCAGCCTGAGAAGTGGTGACACCACCGTCCCACAGAGATGCACCTGTTTCCATCTCCCATGGGAGCTGCATGTGTCCCCGCCCCCCAGACTGAGAAGTGCGGACACCACGGTCCACAGAGATGCATCCGTTGCCATCCCACGTGGAGCCGCACGTGCCCCCACCTCCCAGACGGTCAGCCTGAGAAGCAGGGACACCACGGCCCCACACTAGTTAAGCACATCTCCAAGGCCTCCCAGGGCAAAACACATATGGGCGAAGTTAACTAGGCCTAATAGAGAAAGTTATAGGCCCCTAAGTTTAATACATCCACAACTACCAACAATATGTTAAAAGATTCTGTCTGGGACAACCAGTGGTGACCGGGAATAGACTGGGTGACGGCCAAGAACAGATTGGTAAGCGCTGGAGAGACAGTGGACAGCCCAGAGAGATGACAACGGGGGCAGTGAAATGCCCCTACACCATGAACAACAGAGTAAGCAAGTTCCACCAGCTCAGGCAGTAGTTGAAATGCCTAAGGTGGCAATTTAAGAAGGCAAGGGAGGAGCATCACTAATTATGGGTCTATGTACCAGGGCAGCACAGCTAGGCTGCATCCTCTGCAAGAAGCTTATGATCTTGAAGGGGGACAATGGGCAAAGGAGATGGAGGAAGAAAAAAGTGACCTGCCTTTCTAGCAAACCCATTTGGGTTTACACAACATCTGCTAGGGCAGTGGCTCAACAGCCAGCTCACCTGCTCCAAAGCTGAGTTTGACTGCCACCTCAGTGACACCATCAGTGATTAAGGGACCTGGGAGCAAGTTCTGGGGCACTGCAAGTCCTTTATAAACCCACTGGCACCACCTACTTGATAAACCCACTGGAAACAACCCAGCTGGAAGGAGGTACAGGAAGTGATCAAGAAGGCAAGAGCAAGCTCAGCCCCAGGACAGAGTGGTGTACTGTACAAGGTATATAAGAACTGCCCTCCACAGGCTCTGGAGGATGCTGAAGGTGATCTGGAGGAGGGGCAATTTGGCCCATCAATGGGGGTATGCAGAAGGGGTTTGGATTCCAAAAGAGGAAGAGTCAAAGAACATCGATCAGATCAGAAACATCTCACTGCTCAATGTTGAGGGAAAGGTATTCTTCAGCATTGTTGCCAGGCATTTGGGAGACTACCTGTTAAGGAACCCCTACATTGACAGCACGGTCCAGAAAGGAGGGATCCCAAAGGTACTGGGATGTCTGAAACACACAATCGTGGTCTCCCAACTGATAAGTGTAGCCTGGGGGACCTTGTGATGCTGTGGCTGGACCTTGCAAATGGCCCATACCCCACAAGCTGGTGAGGCACTCCCTGTCCCAGGGAGGAGGTTGATCCTGAAGGGCTTGGAGGAGATGATCAGCTGGGCTTCAAGCCGGTGATGTCCAGATTCTTGATCCTGAAGAAAGGAAAGACCACCGAAGTTCCACTGAACACTTGTTAGTACCCAGATACTATCCATCACTGAGAAACAAGTGAAGATTCAAGATTCACAATTTCTTTATTACTATATGCAACAAGTACAATGGAATGCTTACGCTCCATTCAATCCTGCAGTAATCTTCTAAACATACATTCTAAAGAACTCGAAACAATTAGTAATACTATCTAGTAAGTACAGTAAAAAGTATTCTTTGAAACTGTATCCTGATAAAGGTACATTCTAAAACAACTCTGAACAATTAGCAATATATTACCTAATAAGTACAACAATTTGCCAATTAATATTAGTTTAGATAACAAAAAATGTGTCCGGTGAAAACCACAGCAACCTCATAATTTATCTGAATGTATATTGTTATTGCAATAAATAAATACCATAATTTTATGATATATCACAATATTGTGATATAGTTTTAAGTCTATATCGCCCAGCCCTACTCATGACTGCTGCTGAGACTCATGCGGCTATATGTCAACAGTGGATGAAGTTCCTCTGATAGTGTGGAAGGAGTGGAGAGGAATATCAAAACGTACCTCTAAAGATCCCTCCAAGAATCCCTCCGAGCATCACTTCAGCAGGCCTCTACAGGTCTTTAAAACTTGAATAACACAGTTACTTGGCAGCAACTCTGTGAATCTAGTTCCGTGAATGCCAGCGTCTATAGAATGTGATAAATAGACCTGTTGGGTTTTTAAATTCTGGCAGTAGCTCTTAAAGAAACACAACACAATGCTAGCTGTAGCAGACAGCTGCGATACGCCGGCACTTACTCCAACAGAAGTACTACATTTGCATATATTTGTGCCTGAGTGAGGAGAAAACAATACCACACACACATAAACCTGTGCGTGTGCACACACACACACACACACACACACAGCTTCACAGAAGAGAGAGCGAAAACCAGGTGACAAGAGGCAGAGCAGGAGTGAGAAAGACAGAGATAAAGAAAGAGAGAAGATAATGAAAAAGAAACTATTTGAGTACCGTCTGATTTAGTTAAGCAATCCACTATGTGAGCAGTGAATGAGGTTAGTGTGCTTCTAATTAAAGCTTCGGAGCATTCAAGAGACAAGCATAAATCCTTATCTGTTGGACCAAGAGAGCCAGACTAATAGAAGAAGGGTGTTTGTGACAGGAAGAGGAAGAGAAGGAGGAAGATAAAGAGGAGGAGCGAGAGACACGGGCAAAACGGCCAACTTTAGAAAGGATTGGCCTGCTGCTTACATTGGACTGAAATGATAGTCTTTATAAATATTATAAATATGTCCTGTCAAGGCTATGCTAGCACATTTGATGTACATCCCCTCTCTCTCTCTCTAGTATTGCTTTAGTATCACAACTGACACACACACACACACACACAGGGTAAGATAAAGAATACATTTTTCTTGCTGTCACCTTTCCTTTGATAGTTTCCTTGTGATTCTTGAAACATGAAAATACATGATTAATGAATGTTTACTTTATATGATTATCAGCATTGTAGTGCTGTGTGTATATGTTGTACAATAGTAGTAGTCATTAAAACACTGCATTGTAAAATACTTGTGGTCAACAGCATTCCTTATTGCTCTGTTATTTACTTTGGTGGTGCTAAGCAACGTCAGCTTCCCCTCAGCCACATCCCCACCCCCATCGTACATTATCTTCCAATATTGTGATGAAGGTTGTGGCTTATTCCTTACCCACGGAACGTATTATTACTGAAAATCTGCCCACATCTGCAACAGCCAAACACACTTCCTATGGTTGTGATTGTAGTTCACTTGCCTTGCTGTATCTGTATCTCATATCTGTATCTGTATCATATTGTAGCAACGTTTGTTCTGCCACAATGCCACTGGGGTGGCCAGTATGGGTTCTTACTGAACAAAAGGAGAGGACGGAGTCATTTGACGAAAATAATTCCAGGGTTTAATAATCAACACAAGCCGCTCGTGCGTGTTTCAGGAATAACAAAAAAGAACAATCAATGCAACGCAATTGTAGATTGCGTGGAGAGGGGTATAGAGTCGGAGTCCTGGCCGAGTTCTCCCGTGCCGTTCGTACCCAGCCTCTACTGCGGGGTGAGTACACAGGTGTTATTAAATAGCATTCCGGTAAATTGCACTCATTCCCCACAGCTGCGTCAAAGTCCAGGCATTTTTGCCACTCCGTTCCCCTTGTCATTGCCTGTCATCGCTAACTACGCTCCCTCATACCTCACACATATCTTATGATGTCGTTTGGATTCTGGATTCTTCTCTGGACCAGAGAGCCCAGAATATTGTTCAAACGTCTTAGTTTGTCTGCTATGATCATAAGATATGCTATTTTGTCACTGTTAAAATAAACTATTTTTCTCATTAAAGTGTTTTTCTTTTGTAAAACTCCACTCACCACCACTAACTCCACAACCAAACTCAAGTTCCATTCTTTTTGTGACATTGAAGAGGCACTTAGTACACTTCGTACACGTTTTAGCCTTAAAAAAATCACAAAGTGGCTGTGGGTCATCATAATCAGCATAAGCATTCCCCCCCTCCTCCCCAGAACAGCCAGAAACACGTTTGTCACGTTGCTGGAATTGGGGCCAAAACAGGGGGTCCACTTACACTTGAAAGAATGTTTAATCCTGTTCTCATCATCTCTATCTAGAGTCCTATTCCTGCTCTGAACGCCCCCGAGACCTGTGCTCCTGCAGTGTTATTTTTTACCTGCCACACCGGAGCACATCTATTAGTCTACTCACTTTCTGCAGAGAAATGAACCGAGGTCACGGATCAGCACTTTGGGCCTTGGAGCAGCAAAGCATCATGGGATACCAACACTTTACCTTGGCTCCCGCAAAAGTGTCTCTATGGAGTCCGTTGGGATTTCTCTTCCTTCAATGTCTTGCTCCAGTGAGTTTTGGTAATGTTCTGATGCCCTCTTTTAATCTCTTCTCTCTCCGTCTCTCTCTCTCTCTTTCCTCTGTCCTCTCTCTCTCTCTTTCTCTGTCTCTCGCTCTCTGTCTTTCGCTTTCTGTCTCTAACTCAGGGGAATCACAGCTTAAACAGCTAAGAGACCTATGGCTACATAGGCAGATAGAGATCAAGGGAGGAAAAAAGGGCGTGCGGCCAAATGGAGACAGAGGACAAAATGAGAACACATTCAATCGTTCTTCACGTTCTACATGGAGAGCTGGGATTCCACTCATCATGGTCACAATGACTACATTACAGACACACACTCAGACACACACACACACACACATAGTGTCCATCACCCTTTTTTAACATTACACAAATAAATACATATTTGTATTATCTACAGTTTTTTGGCTTGCCCTTGACCTGCCATTGTCTATCTGGATAGTACACGGTCTCTTAATTAACCCAATTACCGTTGGCCATTTAAAAAGAAAAAATGGATGTTATATATTCGAGCATGCAGAAGAGCCGGCCTCCCATTAATTAGTCTCCAGGGATGTAGTGACCTTTAAGAGAATAGATATATCACATCTGCAGCTACAAAACCACAAGCTTCAATTTTGACCCCCTTTATGATCCTTTTAATAGAATTAAAAGTGCACGTGATCTGCAATATATACTGTTGAAGTTTTGTGATCCAAGGGCATTCCATATCTTCATTGCATTGGCAAGATCCGCACATCCAAACAAAAATAAAAGCGCCAGGTCCCCCGTGGGCGAAAAGGCAGACATTTTGATATCAGCGTAACTCACAGATGAGGTTAGAGGTTAAATGGCTCCTTGGACTCCATATACGGCCACATTTATGGCCACTCGGCCTACTGAAAGAGCATTTACATTTCAGAACCTCACAGTCACACACCAGCAGGTTCAAGCGTGCAAGGTGACCAGCAGCTCTATGGGATCAGGATAGGATTCAGGTATCTCGCTCAAGGTCACTTTAGCCAAGAGGAAAAATGAGGATGTAACCGGAAGGACTGGAGCCACAGCGGTGTTCTCTAGTGTAGATGTGCATTCCCTTACACAGAACCCAATGGCCTATTTTTTACTGACCCAATTATTACCATTTTCTCACACGGCGACTATTTAAAAAAACATATCCTGGGCCTGAGAGTTGTCTGATATCTTCCTTTGTCCTGGCAAAGTTTGGCTTCCTTAGGGCTACCTCCGTAATGTACAACTATGCATCAGGTCCATAACAGTCCCCCAGGCTGCGTGTGTACTGTGGTAATGAGCCTTGTCCGCCGCAGCCCCATGCATCTTCATCCCTGCACATAAAACACAATCAAATATCCCTGGGACTGGCTCATTCTTCACTTTAGTGCAGTTAGCAAAGACCAAACGACGTGTATTTAATTGTGCTGGAAAAAAATCAAATGCTCATGCTCATTTCTCCCGGGACCCCTCAGACTGCGACCAAGTGTGATCTTTTATGTCCGCTCAGCCTCAAATGAACCCTTCGTCACACTACTTCAAGGTTATGTGTTTTCACATTTTCTCCAGTATTTAACTTTTATTCCACAAAGGAACATTGCCATGTTTTTAATAGTTATCACAGATGTGTTTTTGGAGCCTGCTTCAACTCGATTTCCCTTTGCATATTTGCAACTGTGGTCACAGAAATACAGCAAATGTTCCCTGCAAATTTTGATTAGATTATTTCCTTTTTATGCTGTGGAATCACAAATGGGTCTGGGTCTAATGAACAGACAGACACACCTTTTAGAGTTTAGACTTTTAGAGTTTCAGCAATGTAACTTAACTTAATAATTTCAACATTGCGGAACTAATGGAAAGCATCGGCTTCCCCACACAGATGGAAACTCGGGTGAGGTCATTGATAATCAATTCTATTCCACACAGCTGCTGCAGGTTGGGTGATCAGCCTCACCTACAACCACTCACTAATCAAGGCTCACCTGCAGATAACCGAGACAGGCTGTCCTCAGCTGGAGGTGAAGAGGGTAATCACCTCTCACCGTAGCAGAGGTGGGGTGGAGGTAAGTGGCCAATGGAACGGAAAGCTTTCCTTCATTTCCCCACTCACTCTGCCTGTCTCCTGTACTAAATTTGTGTGTGAATGAAGCAAATAATGAACTCGTGTTTGATTAATACATTACAAGTATTGGCTCAAAACTGGACAACAACAAACAACGCACTTGGCGAATCGTTAGCAGCTCAACACTTGGTGCAGTATGAAGTAACCCCACCCTTCTCTGAGAAAGGCTTAGACAGAATAAACTTTAGATAGAGATTATGAAGTGAAATTCTCAGTCTGCCACTGTCTCAAGTTACGTTTACATTTCAGAAACGCATTATAAACATATTACATATTATATAAATTATTGCCCAGCAGGGCATCTATCGGCCAATCAGCTGCTGGCTGTGTGGTCTAGGCTCCCTAATTCCCCTCATCATACCCCACTCTTTGATAAGGAAGACCTCACAGAGTTCAAGGGGCCCTATTTTACCACCAGGTGTGAGTATGATTTGCCAAGTCATTTTAAAAATTGTCATGTGACTAAAATGGTCATAGTGCAATAGTGACATGATACGTGAGAGTGTTCACCCACAAGTAAGAGGGTTAGATTGGCCTACTAGTTGGCACAGTTTACTGGGTAGGCTGGTGGACTGATTTCATTATCATACATCCGGGTGGACACTCCCACTTGTGATGTCACTATGTCACATAACAATTTGAATCACATGACAATTTTGAAAATACGGGCCCTTTAAACCAGTTCTGTAGAATTGACTGTTATTGCTTTTCGCGTGGATTCCCATGGATACCAGTCATTTACCTTTCCAGTTGTGTTGTTGTTTTTGTTGCCAGGTGTAAACAACCACAGAGTACATAGACATACACATGCACACACACACACACACATGCACACACATGCATGGACCCACATGCACACACACACACGCACACACGCACACGCACACACACACGCACACACACACACACACACACACACACACACGCTTTGAACTGGCAGAATGTTAACACTTTGTGGCTGGACAGAGATAAAAGGGGCTAGGATGAATTTCCATGATGACTCTCATCAGGGTGACGAGCATGTTGCAATGCAGGTACAACAGTGCAGGTCATTGTGATGCACTGAGGGTCTTGCCTCTCTTGAAAGCAGGAACAACTGCCACTAATGTGAGGTACCTTTTTGTGAAACCGATAATGAACTACATTTAACACAAATGGTCTTGTGTGATCGCAGTTCAACAGATTCAAGACAGTAATCGCATCATTTTCGTTGATAGAAAAAATTAGATTTGAAGATACGTTGCAATGGAGTTACATCATTTGCCTTGCAGTAAAAACCCCAGTGACAGACGCACGGATCTAGCTCCAACCTCAGCCAATCAGCCTTGAGATATCCAGGAAGGATCATGTGCAGTAATGATGTCGACTGTAAGGTCTCCTGTTTGTGACCTGATCCTAATATAGGTTAGACCTTTTGTTATATAACTGACTTTTTATAACTTTTTATTTGTCACCAACATATAAACTTTCTACTTTACTTTTGTTCGTTTCGAAGTAACATAACAAAGTCAGAAACAATACTGCTGACCAGAACGACAGGGTCACATTACACAATCAAATCACTACAATTTTATACATTTGATGAACTGTGAATATTGCATTGGTTAAATTGCATTAAACTAAAATGTGTTCTAGTTCAAGAAATGATGTGATTAAGCTGCATTCAACTACTTCTTTTTTTTTTTTTTACCAATGAATGTAGAGGTTAATTTCACATTTCAATTGTATTGTCAACCATTTATTATACGTACACAGAGATACAAGCATCAAGTACTTTATTAGAAAAACGTATTAACACAATATGCAGTCCACAAGAACTCTTTTCATATCATCCATACATCAGCATTAAGATAGACCTATCATGTTTCCACTTCTCACACCACGGAAACGTGATCCTGTGTTTTAGTGGCGACCCTTTCGAGGATTCCGATGTCAATCGCTTGTGAAACACAGTTTCCTCAATAAAAGATTGTTGACATTCCGTTGTTGTTGTTGATCCAGCTTTTTTCTCTGCAAAAAGATTGGATATTCTGCGCCTAACGTGTAAACCCTGTAATAATCCCATCAATCTCCAATCAGTCAGGACATTCCACCAGCCACGCCGCAACAAGGGCATTATCAGAGTGCCGCCGTCCGCACCATCGCCGCGCT
>OMOU01001332.1:8588-18992 GCA_900312585.1 Malacocephalus occidentalis
CGGGATGGGGACAACGTTTAACATCAGCCACACATTGGGGAGAATCATCGTAAAGGCTCCTACACCAAATACACCTTCCCTCCCTCCCTATGATAGGCCATCACGTCATACTTAGGGGAAATTATAGATAAACCACGATAAGTGCCACCCATGTGCAAAGCATGTTTGTCTGTTGGTAGCCATACAGTCCCAAGACTTTACCTGGACGTTATGTGGAGTCGCTCAGCAGTTGCTCTCATTCAAAGCAATGTACCGAACAATATTACAGAACAATGAAAGCATGCAGTCAATATTAGGGGGGCCTGTACTTGCATGAAGATGATCCCACAAATAATTGACCAATCGAGCAGAGTCACAAGAGTGAAAGGTCACAGCCCTTCTCTCTCGTGGGCCAAAAGGCTCAAAGCCGGTTAGACTCTGGTGAGACAGCCCAACTCTATGGATTGCAAAGAAAACATGAAGTCCTGCGGGAAATCTCAAGTGTTTATTTTTACCAATTGATATAAAACTTGCTGTATCATTCTTTTAAAGAAAGATATAGCAGGTTGTATGTGCATAAATGCATGTTCGTTTTGCAAGTTATAACCATCCACAACAATACAAGTTATAATTTAAATAAGAAAAAAATAAAAATAATGTTAGCTGCACTTTCTGTCATGTCCAGAAGAGGGCAGCATTTTTCTAATATTCCTCCATTCTTCCCAGTTTCTCCCTATGGCAGAAAAAAAGTATTCAAGGTTTTATCTGACACATATACAGCTGCCCATGCTGCCTTTGTTAAGTCCTCTGGGATACAAAACACATACTCACACAAAAACAAACCTTTATATTAATATAAAGGTTTTATTATTAATATAAAGGCATATTCATTTGTCAACAAGCGCTCGCACAGACAGAGTCACAAAGTGTTTTACTGTCACATGCTCATAATATATATCATATCAGACGCTGATATGTCAGCTAGTGTATAAAACGGAGAGTAATTTGAGTAATTTGCCTCCATACGTGTTTCTAGTGATGTGGTGGGTTAGAGTGACCTCGAGTGTTAACATGCAGTTTCTTGATTCAAATCAGAAAAGGCAATGAAAGTAAGAACTTCAATAAAATCCCCTAGATCACTTCCTTCCTGTGGCAGAAGGTGGCAGTGTTGCATATACAAATGTGCAAATTCCATACCAATTTAGTTGTTTTTTTCAAGTATATTTGCAAAACCGTTGGGCAGTTAACTAAACATTGTTATTACATTTTCAATAAAAACAAAGGACAGCTGCAACCAGTTCTATTGGTTTCAACAGTTTTGTGTACTTCATTTCTATGCGATAAGGATATGGACCCAGTACAGTACTGTTTTATACCAGGCTGATCCCAGAGGGCTGAACAAAGGCAGCATGGACTGCTGTTTTGTGTCAAATCCAACACCTCACTTTCACTGCATAGGACAATCTGAAGGACACCCATATGATGGAACACACACACACACACACACTTATTGGTAGGTGTTAGACATGCGATATTCAGCATAAGTTGTGTGTCCAATAAATATTGCGCCATCATCAAGGGCCTTAAGCAGATTTTATAATCAGCCATGGGCATGGTGCATTTATAGTGTGCGGTGTTGATGTGCAGTTTGCTCTTTGTGATCATTCACAGCATGCACCGCAGGCGAGCGTCGCGATTACGTCATTCTTGGGTTGCACTTCACATACGGTGAAATTAGGCTTTACCATCCATTGGGTGAGTAGCCCGACACCCAAATTGCCCTGAATCAAAACAAGGTCTACACTATTCTGACTTGTAACTAAGGTAACTGCTAAATAACAGTGAAGTAATCGCACAATAATGCAAATGTATCCTTTGTGTCCGATTCCTTTACAAGCCAATCTGACACAAAAACAACATCTTGTGCCTTGGGTTGACTGGACATCGCTTTAGGAGAAACAAACTGTCTTTTCTGCTGCTTTTGTATGCTGCAGTTTTCCTTTGCTCAATGAATGAACTTTCACACACTCTGCATGAATCTGAGCGCTTGTACATCTTGTAAAGGTGACATCACGTTTAAATGACATAAACACACATAAAGACACACCAGCACAGAATATTATCTTAGTTTCGTTCCGCCATTATTGTCTTAATTCATTTCTGACCAAAGTAAATCTACTGACTGGTTCATTGTGAGGTGTGTGGCTCATCCCTTTAGATACACACCATGTGTTCTGGATATGTTGTCACTCCTCCGGTGTGGCTGCCGGCTGACTGGGTGGAATCTGTCCAGCTTCTGCTCTTTTCAGAGACGCCGTCTTCTCAAGGTGGCTGAAATGCACGATCAAATCACACTGCCAGAGCTCCGTCTGCACTGGAGACAAAGGAAAAAGCGCCTTCACTTTCACAATGGCCTTGGTTCAGTGGGAACATAAATGCAGGAAAATGGTAGAAATGCAAAGGGGGATATTTAACAAGGTTTTGATGGGATATATTTTTTGTACATTTCACTCAAACCGATTCCTACAAGCACCCGTCATTGTAGTTTAGAGTGCCTGTCACTACATTCTCTTCATATCATATTGCTACACTATAGGCCTACATTAAACTCAGTGAATTTAACAGTATTTCAAAGGTGTCAACTATGTAGTGAGGCGTACAACACCCCTGAAGTATACCCCTGACTCTTCCTCAGTTATATTTCAAAGACCCCCTTGGCAAAAGCCATTGACGTTATTCACCTAGCGGCCATATTGGTTCGAAACACTATTTCGGTGGGGGAACTAAATGTGAAATCCCCATATATCCAAATTGTTAAATGATCCCAACAGTATATTAACAGAAAGCAATGTGGGCTTAAACATATTGTGTTGGCAACCGAGGTATTATGTGCTTTGCATGTATGCAAATGGATCTTTGTCAAACTAATTTCACTAGCACACTTAACAGAGGCATTTGGGTTTAGGCTTAAGGGGTGGGATTAAGGTCCAGGATGAACATACATGCCAATCGGGTCATGTCCTTGTGTAGGGAGTCAAGTCTAGCGAGGAGGTCAGGAAATAAACTCTCCTCGTTGCACTGCTCTGAGGTTTCCATCTGGAAAACAATACAAAAACAATAATTTTTACAAACTGGATTTCCCTTGTGGACCAATACACAATATATGGTCCATATACGTATATTGCTCCGAGACCCAAAACTACAAATGTAATATAATGGTGTGTGCCCACTGTTATGTTGCCCAAAGAGTCCCCAAAGAAATTACCTGAAGGCATATGTATTCAATGTTTTTATTTGTATTCTTATTCATTTCACACAAACAAACAAATCTTCCGCAATGGCATTAACAGCAGCAGCAGCAGTTGTAACCTGCTTATGTTAGCACATATCAAGCGGAGAGGGGTAGGAACACAATATGAGATGAAGATAAACATTACTGGCCATAAACATTACAACACAAAACAGTATAACAACAGCTGGATTTATTTAGCCATAACTAATGGTCTCTTCTGAAATCTCCACACAACCCATTCATCCATCAGGTCATGACTAGTCTATGAGGATGGCGGGGTTGCAGGTGGCTTTTCAACAGGCTCGGCACACACGTCCTCCTTGGGCTCCAGGCTCAACTCTGTGCCATGTTCTTTCCTACAAACTACTGCTCTGCATCTCTGATAAGCGTCTTCCAGCCTGCTCATCATGTCCCCTTGTTCTGGGCTGCTTCGCTGCACCACCATGTCGTAGGCCATCCAGGTTAAATGCACTACGTGCAGTTCAGGGAAAAGACAACAACACAGACGAGGTTAATGTGTATGAAGTACGCATTGATACACACTGACATATGGCATTGATATCAAACTGGTACATTACATTGCTAGGAAACGGTCTATGATATTGATATAAAACGACTGACATGTGTAATAGCCTCTGCCGCAACGTGGAGTGTACGAATTAAATCAAGACAAATACATTGAACGCGTTTTTATGACGTCCTCAACAGACCTATACAGCCACGTGCGTACAGAGAGACGGAGAACATGTATATTAGTCTCTAACCTGAGATGTTTTCAACGTCTTCAATCATCTTCTCCAAGTCCTTGTTCAGCTCAAGCAGGCCTTTGCCAACACCCTGCCGGTGGCGCTCGGCGGATGAAGGTGAATCGCACATCTAAAACCCGACATATGGACTAATTAACGATCGACTCATTTCAATGTAAGGTCGAACCGACGCAGCCGCCGCCAGAGGAGAAAACACGGTTGGGGAACACGAACCCAGGAAGTAACTGCCTGTTGACAGTTGGTCGTTTATAAAACGTAGTCTTTAAAGTGACATTATCGAATTTTGATGAATGGCTGGCTAACATTGTGTTGATGGGCTTAGCAAACGGCCATAACAGCGCTCCAAAGAAGTAGATCCAACTCACGTTAACTGCCGCTAGTCCTCTTTGCAATGCAAACAAGAAGTGCGCTCAAATGAACGATATGACGTAGTTACTAAATCTGCCACTTTAATATGCAAATCTTCGCGCCATTCATAAATGGGTCGCGTCGTGCAGACACTCGGTCTAGGCTCGAACATAGTATTTATTATATATATATTTATTATCTATATGTATTTATTTATCATTATTCATTAATTACTTATTAATTTAGTCCATATTTATTTTTAAAATAATAATAATACGATGTATTAGCCCTACATGCTTTTTAAATGAACTAAATGACTACTATATTGTGACCACACTATAATGTAGACTTGGTTTTAGTGGTATAGTGTCCTGGTATATTATATTGGTATTTTATGAAACAACAGTCGGCCTACATGAGGTTATTGTATTCTCCTAATATTTAGCCACTTTATTATGTAGGCTCAAATGAGAAAGTGTAATAGTAAGCATGGAAAATTCCGTAATTAAAAGTAACAAAAATGAGGAACTTGCTGACAAAAAGAAAAAAAGAAGAAAAAACTAACCTGAGAAAACAACCAATCAAATGAGACAGTGGGTGTTTCCAGGGAAACAGATAAAGCAGGTGTCACAGGTGATATCTAAGGCAAAGACAAACAGGCAACATATTTCCTGGGAGAACGGGAGTTTAAGAGATTAGTGAGCTTTGAGAAGACATTGCACTGAATACTTTATCTTCCTTTTAGGTGAGAAAGGGAGCATTAATTGATTGAAGACATTTTAACATAAATTAAGGGCAATCAAGGGCGAAAGTAAAACAAAGAAGAAGAAGAGGTGAGTGCAAAATCTGTCTTGATGTCTTCATTCGAGACCCAGGGACAGTCACCTCTGCGTTGTGGCCCCCAGTTTCCCAACCTGGGCCAGGAGCCTCCAGAACTCAGCATGTACAGTGACTGTTACTACCCTCCTCCCTCGCTGCCCAGCCCGCAGCGCACCACCCCTTCCTCCTACGACCTGGGCGACTACGCCACATCCTCCCCCAACCCCTACCTCTGGTTCAACGGCTCCGGGATCAACACGCCGCCGTACCTGGCCGCCACTGGCCCACCGGGGAACCCCGGGCCGCCCTTTGTGCCTCAGCACTATGGTATGCAGAGGCCCTACCTGGGCCCCAGTGGGGCCGGAGGTCCAGGAGGGGAGCTGAGCTGGTTCTCCCTGCCTTCTCAAGAGGACCTGATGAAGCTGGTCCGACCGCCGTACTCCTACTCGGCTCTGATTGCCATGGCCATCCACGGAGCTCCGGACAGGAGGCTGACCCTGAGTCAGATCTATCAGTATGTGGCTGACAACTTCCCATTTTATAATAAAAGCAAAGCGGGATGGCAGAACTCAATCAGACACAACCTGTCACTCAACGACTGCTTCAAGAAGGTGCCACGAGATGAAGATGATCCAGGTACGAACTCATTCAAAATTTAAATAATGCAATTATTAATTAATTAATTAATGTATTATGTAATTCACATTTGTATTCCATGTGTGTCCATCAGAATCAGATGTTTTTATGTGCCATATGTCTATGAATCAAATCTAATTTTAATGCTTTTCTGCTTCCTGATATCACAGGCAAAGGCAACTACTGGACACTAGACCCCAACTGTGAAAAGATGTTTGACAATGGAAACTTCCGTCGCAAGAGAAAGAGGAAATCAGACAATCTTTCTGCTGAGGGGGGGCCAGGGGCGTCTGAGTCGGTTGACAGTGAGAGAGAGAGCCCCAAACATTCTGGTAACTCTTCTCTCGACATATCCGACAGCCCCGACAGAATCCCTTCACCTTCGTCCTCAGGCCCTACGCCGTGTCTGAGCAGCTTCCTTTCAGAGATGTCTGGGGTCTCAGCCATGTCGGGGGTCTCGGCCGTCAATGAGCTGGGGGCAGACGGGCTCCCCCGGCCGCTGCAGATCAATCTATCCATGGATGGGCCTCAAAGGGCCCCGTCGTCCGGGGGCTTTGGTAGCTTCTCTCCTGCCTCAGGGCCCTCGGAGTGGGCATCGACGCTGCCCCCCCCTCCTGCTCTGTCATCCTCACCCACTCACTCTTCCCTTGGGTACAGCAGTCCCATCCTCAGCCAGTTCAATGGGCATTTCTACCCGGGGCTGGCATCAACGGGAATCCTCTACCCACGCGAGGGCACAGAGGTTTGAGAAGGATTAGAGCAGGGATATTAGGTTCCTGGAGCATCTTGGATGAACCATCAACTCTCTTATATATTTACCTTTGTTTATGTTGTGGTGTAGGCATTTACCCAAGAGATACAAATAAATGTTTATTAGACCAGCAAACGCACACATTTGACATAGGGTTTTTTTCTTTTTTCTTTCTTCTCAGATTGTTTTGGGTTTTTTTGCGCTGACTGAGGCAGTTAAATCCACTATAGCGTGAGATAGCAGTGTGAATCCTGTGATTCCCATAGGAAAGGCTGAATCAGCTACGCTACCATACAACCGTCACTCTCACAAGTCGCAAGCAACGTCAAAGCTTGTTTCCTATCAGATCTGACTCATTACTTAACTGATCCTTCATCAGCCCTCTTGCTGACATCGGACCATTCCACCGTTCCTGCTCTCGGCTTTTGATAGTATCTAGCATAGATCTAAAGCACCATATTTGGTCACACATAGGCTGAATTGCATGGTAGTACACATGGTATGCCCTCATAAGCCCAACGACAAAAACAACACATTTCCATTCTTAAGACTCAAGTCATGGTGGCAAGCAATAATTAATTTAATATGCAATCAATATACGATATACAATTAAACAATGTTAATGAAAGAATTGGTGGATTTTATTTGTAAATATGAATAAATATAAATATGTTTTGTAAATGTTGAACGTGACACATTTATATTGTAGGATTTCTTTTTGGTGAATTTACTTGTACAAAATGTTGTATTGGATACACTGTTTTTGATATGATTAAAATGCTTTTGAAATCTAACATTCTCTTAAGCGTCATTTAATATTTATGTGTTTTAGAGTCTTTATGGACTGAAAATGGGACTCAACTACACTTCTACACACATGCTTGAAACAACACACACACGCACGCACATACACACAAACACACTGACAGAAAACAGTGGTGAGCGGAGATGACCAGTGAGAGAGGGTAGGGCCTGCATGGTGGTGTAACCTGAGCTCTCTGAGATGGACGGTTCACCGCTTCTACTCAACGGCGAGCTTCCACGTTCCCACACTGCCTCCCTCCGACTGTTCTCCAAGACTCCTTTGGCCTCCGCCATCTCGATACTCACAGTGCTAGCTCAGGCAAGACGAGACAAACTCTCCAAAAAATCAAACCTCAACACAGAATGAAGAGAGAAGGGGTGACCGTGAAGACATAATATATTGTTAAGCGTTCCAAAGCAACAAGTTATTTGATTGCCAGCAATGACTGCTTTCCTAGAAGAAAAGGCATTTGGTTTCATTACAATACCCAATACAAACATATGGATATGATGTCTTTCAACCACCATCAATACATATGAACTTCAATTCTTTGGGAAAATGCTCTATTCTTCGAGAAATCCTTCTGTAATGATATATAATGCTTTCACTATAAAGTTATTACAGTAACTTTATAGTATTATTATAGTATTATTATACTGAATAGTTTCTCTCCTCGTAGTATAAGAGGTAGTAGTAGTAGTAGTAAGAGGAATTGAAGTAATTCCCTCATATTTGTATGTTTTATGAATATGTGCACCAATGGTGTAATGTAGTGTGGTGGACTTTGTAGATATATTTGGACGTGGTTGTTATTCTTGCTTTCTGAAGAAAATAAGGCCAACCTTTGATAGATGTCTGGCAGCCTGAGGCCTCTATTTACCCTGAAACAGAGGCAGCATGACAGGAATTTACTGAAAACAAGGGGAAAGACACGATTAATCCCCCTACCTGCCACAGACACACACGCACACACACACACACGCACGCACACACACACACACACACCGTTAAATGCACACACACACACAAACACACAAACTTGAGTCTGATGCATCAAATGAGTGGAATTTAACATCCTGGCACTGTTGATCTGTGGTATTACCTTTGTGGTTGGAGTGAAAGAGGTCAAACCTGGTAGCATTTGCATAACTGAACTGTTCAAAACCTGTGATGATAGTAATGATGTTCCTGTGATCCTGCCGTGTTGGTTTCTGATTGAACTGTGTGAAATGCCTTGCCTCTCGCTCGTGTTCTAAACTTAAGCAGTCATTCCACAAATGGCGGCAGTGCCAAACTTTCATGCAAATAACCTCTTCTCTTTACTTGACATAACCTTCACGAAGCCGCTCAGTTTCCCACATAAGTGGCACCCATTATGTCATCTCCAAGAGATGAAAATGGGAATGCAGAAAGAAAGAACTAACGAAAACATAAGATCAAAATAAATATTGGTATGTATCGAAAGGTACTTGAAATCATGAATATGATTTCCCCACTGATAGTTTTTTCTCTCTTACGGTCCCCTCCCACACACACACACACACACACACACTCACACACACACAGACACAGACACACACGCACATGTTTCTGCCAAGAGAAACACGACGGGTCTTTTGTATCGAAATCTGCATGAGAAGTAGAGACAACCTTCTGCCACTTTAATTTCATCACTTTCAAATTGATGCAAATGTGTCACCATTAATCATGTGGGTGGGAAAGACGGGTCAGATGGAGGGAGATAAAACGGTAAAATTGCGAGGTTAAAGTCTCTGAAATCTAAGACAAATAATGTGATCCTCACAGCTGTCATCACAACATACCTTTCGTGGGATTCTCCCTAATTTTTCCGTTTTTTAAACACCGGCTATTTGAATAGGAAGCGCACACACACGTTCGGTGTAGTTAGCTAGTTTTTTTCCCTGGCAGATTTATAGCCCCTCATCGCACCCCTTATTATCCATTGCCATATAAGCATATTTTAACCAACGTCACCGCAATGTTTTCATTAAGTCGAGGGGCAAATAGTTTGTGTGCAGCGTAAATACGTGAAGCGCATTAGCAGCACTGTCATCTCACCGAGCCCAAGAGCATCAGTCAGAAGGGACCACTTGGCCTTCCTTGCCGCAGGCAGGAGAATTATTGCTCAACAGAATGATTAGATTCAAATCTATCAATCCCCCACTCCACCTGCCTATTACCACATACACACACGTGTGTGCACGCACGCACACACACGCACACACACGCACACACACGCACACACACGCACACACACACACCCACTCCATGTGTGTAGGCATGTGCAGTAATTGGAACAGCACATAGTATGCCTGTGCATGTGGTGTTTATAATGTAAACTCCAACTCAAGTGCAGTGTCTGTGTGTGTGCGTGTGTGTGTGTGTGTGTGTATATATGTGCATATATATGTATGTATATAGGGGGGGATTAGACTTTAAATAATAATGACCCATAGTGAAAGTGTTTCATATACGCTATATATCTGAGTGTGTGTGTGCAACCGCAGTCCTACCTCATGTTTTAATTTCCATTCTTTGCAATGTAGATTTTTCATTGCAATCAGAATCAGAATCACCATGAGCTTTATTGCCTTAGTTTTTGTTCACAAGGAATGTGCTTTTGTGCAATTTGTGCCTAACATTAAACAGATACACACACACACTAATACACACACACTAATACACACACACACGCACGCACGCACGCAGGGTCAATAATACCCAGAATGGGGCACACTTGCACAATACGCTCAAGGACACACAGGCCCACACGCACACGCGGTGTATTTACTAAAACAGTGTGGTGCTCCCGTGGGGCTGTTTACTAAACGCCAGGGGACGGGTGGTCACGGCGCCACGCTCTGGGTGCGACGGGGGCCCCGCTCCGCCGCCCGCCCCTCTGTTGTGTGTAAATACAGCGACACACTCCCGACACACGCAGGCAGCTGAGGAAACCAGGTGGGACGATGATCCTCGTCCTCGGATG
>OMOU01001364.1:7544-18682 GCA_900312585.1 Malacocephalus occidentalis
CCCCCCCCCGGACTTTTAGAACCGAAAACCGTCGAGATTAGTGGACAGCGACGAGCAGTAGTGCGAAACGGCGGACCTTTATTTGAGCCGGGCTATGTGACGTTTATATGCCATTGGTACGAAAGGGTTCGTAACTGTTTCTGTCATTTGACATCTTATCTTGCTTGCTAATTACCTCTAGAATTATTCAGTATTTGGGGAGTCTGGGGACGACCAGAATCCATTCGGGTTGAACTCGCGAATGCCTTGCAGCGCTGAAGTGGTTTCCTTCAGGGCCGATACGAGACGGAACACTTCACGTCGGTCGGTCAGGGATAAATACAGTAGCCTGTCTAAACATGTAAACCGCTGTGAGTAATGCGGAGGTTTCGGTGAGACTTGGCTGCGCAGGGATCTGAACATTTGTGTTATTGGACATCGGAGTTTATTATTGTTTGCCATCTCGTGTACTAGTGGCGACCCCCTTTAGCGCTGGCCTGCAAGTTCGGTGTTGTCCATCCCATCGGGTTGGTCCAGCGGGGGACTTCTCAATCCAAACATTTGTTACCAACTCAGTGAAGTCAATGGCCCGATCTGTAGCGTTGCTTGGTTAAATTGACCTGGCGGTTTGTAAAGCTCGTCACTGGTGATGTATATTGATGGGAATTCCGTATATATTGATCGCTAATCATGAGTTTGATGTGACTGTTAGTTGCTTTGGTGGGGGGGGGAGTGTTAGATGGGGTTGATGTTCACTAGGCTACGTTATCGGCAGCGCTGTGACGGACACGGCAGTGGCTGTGTTGCCACATTGTGCCCGACGAGTGCGAATGAACGACGCAGCCCAGGCACTCGATCTGAAATGCTCATGTCAGTGCTTTGCCTCGGACAAAACACCAGCCTTCATTTAAAAAAAGAAAATATGTGTTACAAAGACTCTGAGCTCGAGGAAACGCGACAGCCATTTCGGCGTGCTCGTGTGTCTGTATAGAGCCATCACCTGAGAGGCAATTGTCGTCTTCGCGCAGACTGTTCGCCATCTCCCGCGAACGAGCGAGCGACCCGGAGATCTCCAGAGTTTCTCCGCGGCGATATCGACACAAAACGAACTATTTATAGACATCGTACGTATATATATCTGGCTCACATTTCTCACATCTTACACTTTTTCATGCAATCGTGTCATTGGGACGTGTCTCCTCCTTTGTGCTGTGAGATGGACAGGGAGCTGGCCGGGTGGATAGGGTTTTTATTTGGGTTTATATGTATGTCATAGTTGGTGTTTACCCCGACGGACGGTGACTTTGTTGTCAGTTTCGTGGTTAACGAAGTGGACATTGCGTGTAGACAGTGTGTGTGTGTGTGAACATGTGTCTCAGTGGAAGCCGATTTAATTCAAGTGATGTCGCGGGGATATACGGCGTATCTGCAGCACAAAGACAAACTAGCAGTAAGCAACACGATGTCATACGGTAATGAATGCAGACCCTCCTTGCACACAGCGTCAGCTGCATCGCTGTGCCCGTTTCACTCCGCGTCCGCAGATTCCAGCGGAGATGTTGTCGTTGCGTGCGGTAGACTGCCCCTGTTCCGTCCACTTCATCTGTAAACGGTTTACAATCCCACATGATTCCCCAACATCTCTCCTGCCACCGCTTGTGTGTAATCCCTCTTCTATCTATATCAAATAGGTGTTCTGGTTTGTAGACTGAGAAAAGTTATTCTGGAATATTTCCCTGATACGTGTATACGTCTTTTAATGGTTATATATAAGCATATCGTTTTCACTAGTATTTTGCTTTGCTTATTTGTTGTGGGAGTCGCGGGGTTTTTCTGCGTTACCTCAGTTCAACGCATGTAAACGAGCCGATACCTATGATGCAATATAGGACGTGACAACGTATACCCCTGCTCTTATCTTTATCAGTTACATACCTCGTTAATGTGCTTGTGTCGGGAAGTAAAACCACTTTCAACAGAAAGCCACTGTGAATTAGTCCACATTCTCTGCCTGTTGTAATGCCCTCAAATAATGACAAGAGAACAACTGTGTTCCTCAGTTCAGAGGGCAGAATCATTGCTCTGTTTTGAGGAAGTTGTACAATATCTGGTGTTTGAACAGATCTTAGTGGGAAGTCTTTATCTGTTCACCCAGAATCCACTGATCTTGTATGAACATGAACCTGTTAGTGGCTAGAAATAATATAAAAGTTGTCCAAATAACACATGATATCCGTATAATTTATAAATACGATTTTCCCAACTTCCTTCACAGCATATCGGCAAATTTCAAGGAAACATCTATTAACTGGCGCACAACCTCCTCTTGAGAGATGTTGTGTTAAAGAAACACCTATGCAGGTAATGTGCATTTTTTTCCATTGACATAGATTTCAAGTGTTTCATTACATTCTCACGTTTAATTAAGAGCAAGCTTACAACGTCCTCTTATTACCCAGGTGGATCCTACGCTAATGAACGTAGGGGATGGAGGCACGGTGAGCCGAGAGGTCAGCGCTCCACATAAAGCGTCTCCGAGCATGGTGGGGAATCGCCCCCAGACGCTGCCTCCCGAGCTCCGAGGAGATGTGGTCCTCAGTCAGCAGAACAAGAACCCTGCAGCCAAGGACTGTAATATAGCCAAGAAGAACTGTGTGGACGGTAACGGCTACACCCATAACCCCGAGGGGAATCCACCCCAGCAGCTAAGCAGTGCATCTACGCCGGGCCCGACGCTCCCCGGCTCAGATAAACAAGTGGAAAAGAGGCGAGATGGAGCCAAAGTCAAGCCCGACGGAGCAGCGGTGTTTCCCGCCTCTCAGTGGGTCGCCGGGGGAGCAAAAGTCAGACCGGAGGACTCCCTCAACGCCGCTCACACTAATGCGACATCCAGTCAGAAATCACAAACACAAACTCAGTCTGTGATAAGTCTTCCCCCTGGGTTCCAATGCTCAACTTTATTCAAACCGGGCCAGCCTGTCGCCTTTGTTCCCGCCACCAACCTTCAACCCTCTCCACTTTGTAAAATCACTCTTCCGCCTGCACTGGGTCAGATCGCAGCATTGCGAGAAGCCACAGCTAGTCAGTTTCAGAAGGAGGTCCTGCCTCAAACGCCCGGTTCTGGTGGGTCACTATTACCGAGGATCTACCCGTTTCCCTTTTCAGTCGGACGGACTCCCCACCCGGAGAAGAAATCCGGTACGGTAACATCCAGGCTAAAATTAAACAAGAGCGGTAAATCTGTGGGGGAACACAAGTCCCTGGCCTCGGTGGTGGCGTCACCAGCCATGGCTTTGCCTCTCCAGCACCTGTCACTAGGTACTGCCCCGCCAACCTGCTTCACATTGTCTCCCACTGCTGCCATCTGCTGTGGCCCGTCTCTGGCCACCATCACCACTCAGAGCAGGCTACTGAACCATGTGGAGAAAAGCAACACGGAGGACAAAACATCCATGGGCTGCCTGAACCCCAAGCCCACATCTGCTTTAGAAGATCACGTGGACAGCTGCCCAGCGGAACAGCGTGATGTCCCCCTTGATTTGTCAGCCAAGTCAAAACGTCCAAAGTGTATCAATGACCCTTTAAATGCAGTCAGTGCGAAGGAGCATCACCACAGTGAATCAAATCAAAGGGATGCTCCTCATAATAATAACAATAATAATAAGAGGGGGAATACAACTATTTACAGCTCAGCCGTGCAATACCCAGTTTTACCAAACATACAGAGAAATGGCTCTCATCAAAGACAAGCAAACAGGCAGCCTGTCATCGAGCCCAAGTCTTCGTGGGGGAAAGGACCCTCACAGGATTCCATTAAAAGTATCCCAGGTACTTATGTTGGAGTTGCAAGTCCTATCCTGGCTTCTACCTTGAGAGGCAAAGATGGAAAGGGCACTTTTGTTGATGAATTCCAGAATTTTGCAAAGCAGGAGTTCATATCTATCGTTGACCAAGGGGAACATCTTGCATCGAAAGGGAAAAAGCCATCCTATCTAATGAAAGGAAACCAGCATCCTCACAGCGTTAAGCATGCAAACAGCACCAGCACAGTTCTAACCAAGAAAAGCCTGTCTAAAGGAACCCCGATAGCTGCCCTGGCAGGCTCCGCTACCGCACATCAGGGTGTGGGAACGGGCAAAACGACCACAGCATTCTCGTCCACTATCGTCAAGCCCGTGTGGCAGCCGCCAGCAATCCTCCCCAGCCAGGGGGCAGCTGTTCAAAAAAAGGTCACCCAAGGCTCCCCGAAGACCAAGGGCAGCATGAGCTCAGAGATTTCCAAGTTCCAGAGTGGCCATCACAGTCCACCTAAAATGGAAGAATACAAGTGGGACAGAGTGAAGTCCCCGTTATCTAATCTGGAGTCTATAGTGAAGCAGAAAGCCCTTGAAACGAAAGTATTTGTCGCTGAGGGTTTTTCTCAAGCCTCATCCATTGTCGGTAAAAAGGCAGACACCCTGAAACCCCTTACAGGAGGCCAGGACCCACAGCCCAAACAGACTATTGAATATCCACCACCCTGGCCCACAGAGAGCAAAGACTGGAAGCCGTCTGGCACGGCACAGCAAGAGGCCTCGGCACCAACCGCAAACCGAGTTGGGAGGGCAAAGGCCACAGAGGGCAGAGAAACTAGTACCGAGGTGCAGTCGAGTCAGGGACATCATGAACAACAAGTCTGCACTAAACCCACTGCCTTCAGGGGCAGTGCCTCCATAAATGGCAGTAGGAGGGAGAGTAAGTTGGCCCAGGTATTGGAGGGAGAGATATTGAAAGAACAAAGTGGGGCGCTAGACCATTCGCGCAATGAAAAGTTTCAGGGCGTAGTTCACTCCATTCTGACCGGCCAGTGTTTAAAAGGCACAGACGAGGTCGACAACAAAACAAATGGGACCAAAGAGAAGTCGCCCACCAAGGCAAAACCTGCTGTCAGCAAACAAAAGGCAACCGGCACTAAAAAGCCTGCAAAGGAGAAATCGCCACCGGAGCCATCAAAGAAGGCTACCGTGACCGTGAAAAAAAGGCAGGACAAGGAAAGCACTCCGCTAAAAGCGCCCGGTCTCAAAAAGGTAACCCATCGGCCTGTTCTTGTTATCAATGTACCGATGTATTTAATCTTGGATGGCAGATTAAGTCTTTGAGTGATGTGTTAAACCAGATTGATGGTTTAAAAATGTCAAATGAATTTTAATAATCCAAATGTTTGTGCTGTTTGAAATACCTTTCAACATTCATTTTGTCTTCCTTGTCTGTGATTAGCAAATCAAACTCGACAGTTGAATTCATTGTGGTCTCAAGTTATCCCCTGTGTGTTTCAGCAACGGAAGCTGTGTGCAGCGGTGGTGGTGGAGCGCACTGTGTCCGCAGGCGAACCTCCTTCGCACAATAAGGAGGAGTCGCCAAACAACAGGAGCTCCTTCCTCCGCACACCAGGCCAGTCCTCATTCCCGTGTGTGTGTGTGTGTGTGTGTGTGTGTGTGTGTGTGTGTGAGAAAGATCAGGAAGCCCACCCTGTGTAAATAAAGGTTAAAAACGTTTAATGTACCTTTTCCAATTGCATTTTTAAACAATGCTTTCAATTGGTCTTATCTTTGGTGTAGCCCCCTCAAGTGTTGCATTAGAGTTTGTTTGACTCAAGTATATAGGCCGATAGCAAGTGTGTGGCTGATTAATTATCTGTCGTTTCCCTGGGTAGTGGAGCTGTTTGCACGCACAACGTTAGGGAAATGGTGCGTACATTGTCGGCATACTATTTTTAAAATGTGATTAATGTTATTTTCCCTGCACCTTGTTTCCCCGGACTCTTAATAGATGGAGGGAGCAGCCCTGGGAGTCTAGACTCCACAGCCTCCACGCGCCGTCTCGGCGCATCCACGAGGACCACAAAACCTCCCGAGAGCTCCACGCCAAGACTCAGACGGGGTCGCCGACGGTGCGATGAAGCTCCGCTGGAAGACCCCTGGGCTTTCACAGCCCCCTCACCCCTGCCCCCCGCGGCTTCTTCACGAAACCCTCCTTCTCCTCCTGCTCCTTCACCACCAGCACCTCCCATGCCCGCTCAGCCTGCACGCCGACCGAGAGGCAGGCCTCGCAGCAACCCGTTGCCAAGGGACGCGGAGCCGGCCAAGGTCAAGATGCCGCCAGCCCCTGTGGTGCCAGCGAGCGACACGCCGGCCCACAAGAAACGCCGGCGCTGCCGCAACCGGAAGTACCAGGGCGGGGAGTACATTGTGGAGAAGGACAAGATGGGGGTCCAAGGACCCGACACCCCGACTCTAGACGACGGAGAGACAGACGGTAGGCGGAACCATCACCCCATCGTTCTTTGATTGGTTCAGGAATCCACCTTGCCTGTCAATCGCAGGGAGGGAGGGATTGTTTTGTTTCAAAATGCATACATTTAGTCTCTTTAGAGTCTTTACAACTTGAATCTTACTTACAGCAGCTTTATAACACAGTTTTATAAATCAAGTGCAATAGTGAATATTTTTTTCAAGTATGATGGTTAAATAGATTATTAAGATTGCTCCTTCTGTGACTTCCTCTGTGATTTCCTTTTGGACAAAGTCTTTAGCACGAAATTGAAAATGTGAAATTGTTCGACAGACAATACCTCTAATCAGGAGGAAAAACAACCCCCGAGACCAATGACTTCAATATTCACATTGTTGCTGATGTGCCGTTAAAACCGAATACTTAATGACAGCCGTATCTCACACAAACTTTTTGTTGATTTCAATTACTCTTCCTCTGCTTGATATCTGACCGCTGTGGAGGTGCAACCTCAAACAATTTTTTTCACTTTTATGGTCACTAGATTTACAGAGTGGTCTGTCTCCAAGTCACGGGGCCTCCAGTCCACCACTGGCCCTCCAAGGGCCCCTGTTTACCCGCTTGGGGTCGGGCGGCTACCACGAGAGCGAGATGTCCCCAGAGGGCAGCGACAAGCCATCAGGAAAGCGGAAGTTCAAAAGCAAACACACGGACAATGAGGAGCAGAAGGTAAGATGTTCCCCGGTGTCCTCATAAAGCCGCCAAATATTTACAGTGCAGTGCTTGGGCGAAGGGGACTGGCTCTGTCACATTGATTAGCTTACACTGCCCCCTTGTGGGTTTATAGGCTAATGCCACGTGATTTATCATAATGGCTGCTGGTTTTTATGCTTCTGGTTCCTGGCGCAGCGGGCAATTGCCCCCTTGTTTGCTCAACGCACGACTCCAATAAACACGACTTTCACATAACTGTCAATTCTTAATTCCAGGCTAAGCCGAGGCGCAGCAGCCTGGGGAAGCGGGCCGCTTCGTTAGCGCCGGGCGAGGAAACCAACGCAAAGAAGCCCACCGGTCCCCCGGCCGCTCCAAAGGCCTCGCTGTCCCCCCCGCCCGGTAAGAAAGGCTCCGCGGGGTGGGGCGGCGGCCCAGAGTTTCCGCCCAGGAAGCCCATCCCCCCGGAGGTCCGTCGACTGATCGTCAACAAGAACGCCGGGGAGACGCTGCTGCAGCGAGCTGCCAGATTGGGCTACCAGGTGAAAGCCCAGTTCCACTTGTCTGTATTAATGATCATCTGGACATCTCTACTCTCCAGCAGATGTCAAATGCCTCGCTTAATATCAACGTGCCCCGATGGCTTGGCCCTTTCAGGATGTCGTCCTTTACTGTCTGGAGAAGGACATCCGGGAGGTCAATCGCCGTGACAACGCCGGCTACACGGCCCTCCATGAGGCATCGTCCCGGGGCTGGACGCAGATCGTCCAGGTCCTGCTCAAGCACGGGGCTGACGTCAACTGCAGCGCCCAGGATGGAACGCGGTGAGACACCCACAACCTTGAACATCTGGAGCATGTCATTGCTTCTGTCATTCTTTTGAAAGTCTTTATTAATCAGGGTTCCCACCGTTTTCCTGAAATCATTGAAAGTTTGCGAATAGGAATTGCATTTTTATTTTACTGAGGCTAAATATTAGGCTACAGCACAATTGAAACATTCACACATTCAAGCCTTTCTCTTTTCTTTGAAGTTGTCTGTAAAACCTTCAGAAGTTCACGCGATGAAAATGCTCAGTGTTGTAACAGTAATGAACCTTGATCTGTGCCTCAATGGCGTGTTGGGTCCTAGCTTTCCATAGGGGATAGCTTTCCGTTGTTTCTTTTGGTTTTTGTGTCTTCTCTCATCTGATAATAAATTGTGTTCATTATTCACAGCATGTGTGTCTGTGGAGAACATCATATCCCAGCCATTCTAGCAGGGCTCCATTGCTAGGTATCCCTGTTGTGTATTGTGGGGCAGGATAGCCTTTGCTTCCAGCCAAAAATAACATTTTGTAATGTTGGTCTGTGTACAAAACACTTGTCCCATTTGCCTACTATTGACTAGTAGTTTCAAGTAAAGTAGTAGTCTGGATAAAGATATTTCCAGGGTGGATAATTGACAAGTAGTAGACTAAACCAGTGAAGATACTTGATTGATAAGTCTACTACCTGGGCCCCAGTACATAAAATGTTTGTGCTACAATGGTCCTACAATTGAGCTACAATGGTCCTACAATGGAACTCCAATCTGTCTCCAATGGAAACAGATTTGAAAAAATGATAGTATTTCTTATCAGATAATTACGGTGGCACATTTTTCCTGGTTGTGCGAACAGTAAATGAATCATGATTGTAAATGTAGACCAATCAAATGTCTCTGTTACCTCAGGCCCATCCATGATGCAGTGGCCAGTGACAACCTGCCCATTGTATGGTTGCTGCTCAATCATGGCGCCGACCCAACGCTGGCCACCTACTCTGGACACACGGCAGTCAAACTGGCCCACAGTCCCAACATGAAGACCTTCCTCACAGGTACAAGCATTGTCACACTAAATCTGATGCCTCCTGAATCATACATGCATGGCTAGATACATTATATTACATGTCAATGTATAGCCTATTCATTATATTTAAGTTGTACAACTGTTTGTTTTCAGTTTAAATATTCAATATTCATAATAACATTAATAGACACCAGCACGCTGGATCAATAATTGTAACAAACGGCCAAATAAAGAAGAATTTTGTACATTTTCTAAATCTTAACAGATATTTGTGGAGTGTGACCCTGGACTTGTTTTACCTTGAGTTTAAAACAGGCACACAACTGTTTCTCTCCACATGTAGAGAATCCACACGCAGATAAAATACTGTGCAGCTGTACTTCCTAACATAGTACAGCCTTTTATTTTTGCCTGGCCTGCCAGACTCGGTGATGATTGTACTGCTGCAATGCTGCCAATTCCCCCAAGAAGTCTGATGCCTGTTGGGGTTGTGGATGCTTCAGGTTAATACCTGGTTACGTACCAGGTATTACCTACTGGGATTGTTCAGACCTGGCCATGTGGAGCCCTGTGTGTACCTGCTGCTGCTACTACTATAGTATATGATTTACCTGCAGTATAATATGCCGGTTAACAGTGACACTGGAGATGGGTGTCTGGCGTCTTCTGTGACAAGTTGTTATGGGATTTTGGTTGCTCACTCAGCATTCAAATAACTATATTCAGCTGTAACAGTGACTACTGTCAAACTAAATAGACTCACTGGGCAGTTGGCCATTTTGACTTTGAATATAGTTATGCAGGGTAACGTCTGAGGTAGGTAAACTTTTTAGAGACGATAGAGGAATGGAAAAATAGAGGATATGAAATATGCAAACACAGGTAACCAAAGTTTTGCATTGGTTTACCTTAACTCAGTGGGCATGCAAATTATCGCGTAGGTGACAAATGCATCTTGGAAAGCAGCAAGCACTCGGGTTGGCTTTCAGGCCCTGTAATGTGGACAAATGAATTCCTGACAAACTCCTAATATGGTTTTCCTCATGAATGTGAACGCATCTGGGAAGCGGTCACACTGCTACATGGTTATGGCGTAACACGAGACATTTTCCCCTTCCTTTTCCAGAATATTTTGCTGATCTGGAAGGACGGAGTGAGCAAGATCCCCGTCTACTGTGGGACTTTCACAGCAGTGCCCTGTTTGGTAAGACACCTTTTCTTTTTGCAGATTGTGTATGTCGCAATTTATCCATCCGAGTGCATTTTGCCTTGTGATGTATATTTGGACAGGTAACCTGCTCTATTTTTGGCTTTGCGGTTCCCCGGGCCTGAAGAGGACATTTCACTGAGTAGCTGAGGGGCACAACACTGACAATGTTTGGGTTAGCTGCATTGACTTAATAGATTTGTGAGTGTTTCCTTAACCAGTTTGTTTGGCACAGAATGGAGCAGTATATTATTCTAAAATGGTTATGCACTCACAGATTATATATTTTTCTTTTTTGGTGAAGATTAGAAGTTCTCGCTAAAAAACAGTCAAGGACACAAGCAATTGTAATGTCTTTTTAATGTGTTGTAGGACCACATGTGTGCAGTGACAACTGATAATTCCAATGTCAAACAGAATGTTGAATAGTATGAGAACACGGATAGCACCTAATCCTGTTAAGTATGTCAAATGTCATTGAACAGGGAACTGCAAGGCCCAACCGAGAGTGTATCTGTGATCAAGGCCTGAATACAATAACCTGACTGAACATTGAGGCATGTTTCTGATATGACAGGGCTCAAGACACTGGCTGCTTTGTCACAGTATTGGCATGTCCTTTGTCTTCCACCATCCATCTGTGTTGTTCTTTTGTTTGTCATTTAGCAACTGCTTAATGACTTACTGGAGTGCTCTGCTTTAAGAAATGAAAGGAAATTAAATCAGATCAGTATAAATGAAGGAAACTGCCTGGGCCAGACATTAATTTGTGATTACTACATACATGTCATGTACATCGCAAAAAAATACAAATATAAACTTTTTTTTTTTTACACTGCAGATGTATCCAGGTCAGTTAATGTTAGGACAGTCTATATGCGCTCATATAAATCAAAGTATGTTGTCGGACCCTAACTATAATAATAATAATAATAATAATAATAATAACGATGATGATGGTGTTCTCCTTTAGTTTAACTGAATAAAAAAAGGATTTAGGTCATTCACTGAAAGGTCAGGAGAAGCTTTACAGAGCGTTGAAGCAGTGGTTGAAATGGCTGTAGGCAATGCAGGGTCGCAACAGATAATACATTTGGCTCTAAATGGCTACAGTTACTCTCTAAATGGTAACGTTGACGG
>OMOU01001449.1:7683-28848 GCA_900312585.1 Malacocephalus occidentalis
AACAAATGTTATTGATATTACGGCTACCTTCTTCCTGAAGATGGGCTTGGTCTGGCCACCATAGCCGCTCTGCTTTCTGTCGTATCGCCTCTTCCCTGCAAAAGAAATGTAAAGAAATTAAGCCAAAAGCACTGCATGGCTTCTCTGTCAAGTTTTTACAAAGCACACGCCCAGCAATTTATTAATCCAACATATGGGCATGAGTGGCATGCTGTCTGCCACGTTTTCTTCAAGTTAAATGACATGGTCACAGCTGACAAATGATAGATTGCATTTATATAGCGCTTTACAGTTGCATCTCATTCACCCATCCATACACCTACGGCAGGGTCGACCATGCGAGGTAGCATATTGCTCATGGACACCTCGATACTAATGGAGGCAGAGCTCAGGGATGAACGAGCGACCTTCCGGTTGCCAGACAAACACTCAAACAAAGACAGACTTGCTTTACCCAATAAATCAATAATGAATCAAATCTGCATGTTTTCCCCCATTGACAATGACTAACGTGGAAAACACCCTTCACACATACCCTGTGCATAGAGGGAGTCCTTCCCCTTCTTGTACTGGGTAACTTTGTGGGGAGAGTGCTTCTTGCACTTCTTGCAGTACGTCCTCCGCGTCTTCGGGACGTTCACCTACACACACACGCACACAAATACTTCACCATAGGCAAAGACTTCTGTCCCTCAAAAGTGTCAATCTGTCGAGCGTTAAGGGCAATATGTTTAGGTAATTGTAATTTCCTAGAGGAATCAAAACTACCATGCTACATTAAGCATGAGTTAGCTACCGCAAACTACCGGCTAGCGATAGCGTTCGAGTTGTCGCAACGAGCTAAAACTAATATACACATCTTTAAAACAGTACCAAGTAAGAATGGATTACAGTAGTTGGACAATTTCTTCATTGTGCCAGGACGTAAAACCAATGAATATGTTTTAATAACGAGTATGGTTAAAGGCCCGGCACTAACGCAATACAATAGCCGCTATGGCAAGAGCCAGAACACATCCAATAGTGCCAAAAATCAAACAACTGATTCCCGGAGTGCATGTACAAATGCAAGCAGTACACACGGCCATGAACAGCAAACAATTAAACCAATCTGTAGCAATAGGATGGCATTAGATTGGACAAATCTGTTGCGAGGATATATTCCGTACCATGGCTGCGACCCGATGCGGCGGAAAAGAGAGAGCCTTGGGCAGGAAGCAGTCTTTATCACGGTGGCTGGCGGTCGGATTCGAGGTGCACCATTTTAAAACATACGCCACCTAGTGGTACAATAACAATATGACGGCGGAAAAACAGAAGGTATCGTTATCATTATCATAATCACCGCTCAGCGATGTAAAATGTGCTGAAGGCACACATTTTCTCTCTCTGCCAAGTATTAAGTGAAAGAAAATAGAAACATAAAAAATATCGTCTCACTGATTTAATGAATTAATGGAACAAATATAAAAAAGAAAGTTGCAACACTAACTGGTGACCAAAACACCTCCACCCGTCAGTAAACGAACACAGCGTTAACGTTTAGCCACTTTCAAATGATCACAAAAAACTGTCCAGAGAAGATATGAAAATGAGCAGGAAGAAAAAGGGGAAGCAAGTGGAGTCAATTCCTCTCTATGGGTGGGGTTTAGTTTCTTTGCACATCTACTAACTCACATTACATGGAAGACAAGCTACCAGGGCAGAGGTCCCCAACATTGAATCCTTTCTGTTCATCTCTTCTTCTACATATTGTTGTCATTCAGGTAAGAGACGAGGCCTTTGAACAGCCAGGTATTGTAAAATTACGTATTTATTCCAAATGTGTTGAAGATGAACATGTTGTGTTTATTAATTTGTCATCCATTATCTTGGACTGAACTGTCGATTATGATTAGATCATCTACATATATTTTGGAGAAGATTGGACAAATAGGGTCACAATTTGATTGTGAATACGGTACTTAGGTCAAGTGAGATTTCCCTACCCTTACAGCACAACCTATATTCATGGCTTGATATAGCTGCTACTTGAAAGCATGGCAGATCTGTGTGTTTATCTGGATCTTTCTGTGCTACATGGTAATAGTTTGCACTATGCAAGGTTGTATAGCCTACTATGGCACATACTGCTGTTGAACGTCTTGGCGTTACAACGAACGTCATGGTTTTCATTGTTTCAATATATATATATATATACATTTCATTGTTTCAATATATGCCAATATTGATTGGTATGTTGTTGACTTTCCTGGTGGTGGTGGTATATATCAAAGACCTCTCAAACAGAGAATGAATGATAAATGTCATGAATAATGACATCATAGTCATCGTGTAAACATCGATCGTGCAGCAAATGTAAGTTACTTGTGAAGCAGGCCTGCTTGTGTGTTTCCGTTGAAATTCACATGTGGTTTTCCCAGAGTGCAGCCTATTTCACATTGTAGCTCATGCCTTGCTTGCCGACACGGTGGAAAGCTGCACTATGAAGACCAATTGTGTTGACTTGTTAGCAAGGAACACTGTAGTGTGAAATTGAGATCTTTCCCATGCAAGCAACCCTTTTCTGTGGCGTCACCCTTGCAATATCCATGTCAAATGGACATGGGGTTCACCATTCAAGTCATACATCGATATTGTCGATATTTATACATTATATGACACAACCACGACATCCCTAAGAGGCTAATCTCATGTTAGATCGCCGAACACAGCACAAATGTTCGAGCCGCTGAGTTTCTTCTCTCTTTGGGTTACAGTGCAACTTTGACGCAACTTCCCTATGAATTCGTCTGTAAAACCACACTGAGTCACAATCCCCACAATAAAAGCAACAACAATAAAAACTGCAAAAACAGCCCTTCTGTTCAGCAAGATAAAATAAAGTATGGAAATGACGTCAGCTACAGATAGGTCTACAATGGTCAATTCATTTCCTCTACCCAGTGAGTCCAGGTCAACAGAAAGATGGATATAGAACAGAATGCCAGTGTTCTCACACTTGTCTTATTGGGGAGTGTGTACTGCATGTTGTACTGGAGTACTGCAGTACATTCAGTCACTAAATGAATTGGTAACATGAATCGGGGTTGAAGTTTTGTCACTACATAAGTAAGAGGGGAGGTATGGAGTGGGTGCTTTTAGTTCAGATGATAGCTGGAAGTGCTTACATGGAGAAAATAGACACAATTGAACAACGTGTACATTTGCATAGAGTCCTTTGCTGCTTTTCTATCCACAGCGAGTGAGAATGTCAGAACATTCACTCAAGCAGAAAGCATGCAATGGAAATGATGTTGTTGCTTTTTTCAACAACAAGAGCAACTGAACAGAGTACAGACTAGCTATATGACTCAAAACAAGGTTGGTAGATCTTTTCTTAACTTGTTAACTTGCTCTTAACTTGTTTAACACAGATTTGCTTTTCATTTTTGGCTTGAGTGTTCATTCTACTTTTCTTGTCTGCATAAGTAAATATAGACTGGAATGGCTTCTGTGTAAGCGTTAATATATTTCAGACTGTGGATGATACTGATATTGCCTCCACCCATTGTTTAGGGTTTAATCACTAACGTGTTTGTTTTGTACATGGATGGAGCCCAGGTAACACAGACTGGTCTGTTATTCCCATCCCTTAAATGATTAACTCATTCAGAACATCCGTCTCACATTCTTCTCTGGGTATCGCTGGAAGCTTTCCTCGTTGAGGCGACACGCACCGTGAAGAAGCTCTGCCAAATGCACCGTTTCACTGCCCCACGACACCATGGATGTCAGAACAGATAGTCAGCCGTTGCCTTAAAAGTATGTCTATGTAAAACCACCGCGACCCGACAACACCTCAGCGTGTGAGCGCTGGATGGGAGTTTTAACACCACCTCTGTGGTCTGTTTTGTGTGTGGTGTGACGCCGTCGATGGGACCCAACGTGATAAGATCTGAGGTGTGATTGGTTGGCTGTCGTGCTGAAACCGACAGGCCTGCAGGAAGTTCTGTACACCGTACACAAATGTACACTGTACACATTTGCCTATACATGTACACTGTACACATTTGCCTATAGACGACTCTCTTTTGAGCATGTCTTCCACCGTCCACTGATGGTCCTATTTTCCTAGGGTTGGCACTCAGTGAGCAATGGCCGCCTGCAGCATACTGGAAGAGTTCTTCATTAAAAGGTCCCAGCAGAAAAAGATGACGTCTCCTCTGAACTACAAGGAGCGCTTGTTTGTTCTCACGCATGAAAAGATCACCTACTACGACTACGACCCCTGCAACGGGGTGAGTTTTGAACGCATCGTAGTCTACGATGCGTTACGACTAAATACACACAAATATACAAATATACAAGCGCTGCAATCATGTGCTTTGGAAACCCAGGATATTGAAACAGGAGATTAGGCCTATGGCCTGGTCTGTTGAAAAATGACCCCCACAAAAAAATAAACCTTCTCTGTCATCAGAGAAGGAAAAGTCTGCGAGGAACAGTGGATTTGCAGAAGGTGAAATGTGTGGAAGCCGTCCAACCAGAGCCCAGCGCTCCACTGGACCGCCTCTATCCATTCCAGGTGCATGTTTAAAACAACACGATAATAACTTACAGGATATTTATATTGTGAGTCCCTATGTTGGAGGAGAGAAAGTCACCACGGCGAGGTCTTTTTTCTACACACGTGTGTGACTGCGCCGCATAGTTTTACGTGTAGAGCGTAGGGGGAAAAAAAGAAGCAAAAAAGTAAGAAGTGAAACTCGGACAGCGAACACATGTCAGACACGGGGCCCAGGTGTCGCGCCTGCCATGCTATCACACTAAAAAAAGAAACGGTAAACCCACCGAGTAACTGTTTTGCTACCCAGCTAAGCATGACACCAATGATCCAGAATATATTCCAGCGGTCCATGTGTGCCCCTTTGGCCTGCCGTCTGACGGAGGTGTTCGCTCCTCTTTACAGATCATATATGATGACGGGCCTCTGTACATCTTCGCAAAAAACGGCAACATTCAACTGGAGTGGATACGGAAACTAAAAGAAAGTTGGTATCTGTATATGTCTATATTTCTGTATATGCCTTTTCCACGTCGTAAAAATTGCATTTCCACCATTCCATATTCATAAGAGCGTGTGTGTGCGTGCGCGCGTGCGTGTGTGTCTGTGCGCGCGTGTGTACAGTGGTGCGCTTCAACAAGGACCTCAAGCAGAAGTACCATCCCTGTTTCTGGGTGGACGGCCAGTGGCAGTGCTGCCAACAGGAAGTCAAACAGGCCATGGGGTGTCGGGTATTGGACAGTAAGGACGCCATTTGGGGTTGTTTGGATTTTTTTGGGCCCGACGATCGACGGTGAAAGGAAAGTACGAAAGTAAAGACACTAAAGTGCTCTCGTTTCATCATAGGCTTCAGCTCCATGCAACGGAGTTTCCGGAAGCCTCTTCCTCCGACCCCAGTAGAGGTGAACACCCAAGCCCCCTAACACACACACCCCATTTCAGAGATTCAAGCTTCCAAGATATCTTTATTCAATGGAATGCTTACTTCCCATTCACTCCTGCAGTATTCGTCGAAACAAACTCTAAACAATTGGTGCCTTGTAAGTAGGCCTGCAGTAAAAAGTACAGTAAAGAGTTTTCTTATCAGCATAAATACTAAAACAACAAGTGAAGTAGCAATAAGATAGTAGCAGCAACATATGGTGATAAAGTATAATGATAAATGATACACATTACATGTACATACGACACGTTACATGGACTTTAAGGGAACACCGGCAGCAGCACCGCATTCCCCAACTCGCACCTCCGCCTGCCTCCTCCAGGATCAGCCCGCCCCGCTTTTGCCTCCGGAGCCTCCGAAGTCCGTCGTCGGCATGACGGTTATCGCCGAGTACGAGTACTCTCCGCTCACGCCGCAGGACCTGGAGCTGAGGAAGGACGAGGAGTACACCGTCCTGGAGATGTGCGACCGCAAATGGTGGCGGGCGAGAGACAAATACGGGTGAGTTCGTGTCCCCCCGGTCTACAGTGTGTGCGTGTGCGCACATTACACATCGGAACACATTACAACATAAAGTATAGAGTAGCCCATTATATTTAGATGACAAAATAATAACACCCCGTGAGTGAAATCCGACTCCTAATTAATTAGCAAATGAACCACCTAATTAATGTGTCTATTGTGTTTAAGTGGGACATAAATGAGGTGCGATTCACTCGTTCACTATGTTCTGCCACACACTCCACAACGCAAGCACACGCCTCCGAAACCCCGCAGTTGTCATAACAACCCACCCAATCTGATAGATTAAACAGCCGAACAGTGTGTATACGACGTGATGCGTGTGTACACAACAGTATCAATGCAACATTTTCAGCAGAAACCAACTCTGTGTTATCTAAATAATGGACCAATGTGTATTTCCCTTTTTGTTTTTGTTTTTTAAGTTTTGTTTTTTAAGGGTGTGCCACTTTTAGTGGCACACCCAGTGTATAATTGTATGTATGACATGTCTTTTTCTTACAGGAAAGAAGGCTACATACCAAGTAATTATGTTGTAGAGGCTGGGAATGTGTTAGAAAGATTTCTGTGAGTAAAAGCAATTGTTTGTTATGTATTAATTTGTTAAAGTTGAAGACAACTGGCATAAGATAAATGTTCTCACACAAGGAAACAACACTAATAATAATAATTTCAAAATTAACTCATTATAATTCAATTTTCCACAGCTGGTATTGTAAGAATATGAACCGGAGCCAATCAGAGAATTTGTTAAGAAAAGAGGTAAACAATCACAAACTAACTGGACTGTACGTTGCTGCCAAATGACTAAATAGTGTCCAACAATGTGCATCTGACACATGTGCCATGGCATGAACATTTTTGTGAAAATGCTTGAGATACACTTTGTAATGCTGCCGTTTGTATTCTGAACTGACAGAACAGAGACGGAGGGTTTCTGGTTCGGGATTCTAGCAAAGTCGGGAGGTACACTGTCTCCCTGTTCAGCAAGACCAGCGGGTGAGCAAAGTGAACCAGTAGCTCCAGAGTTGTGTTTACACAGAGACAGGCCTCACACACACACTTTGTCCCTGAAGGAGGAAATAGCAGCAGCGGAGCCATGCAGGGACCAAAGATGTAAATGCAGATCATGCAAAACTGCAGTTTAATCTCCCTGCGTGTTCAGCCCTTATGATAGACTGCTGTTCTGAGGAGAGACTACAGAGTGTGCGCACGCACACGCATGCATGCACGCGCGCGCACACACACACACACAGCTTTCATACGCTGCTTTTGTAGTTCCTTCACCTCCAGCACCTTGTTTTTGATTTATTAAAACATCACAAAACAATGTGTACAGAGCAGAGGCAACCACTCGAATGAGAAATGCGCACAGACACAGACACACACACACACACATCTTATCCGGTCTATCATTATTCATATTTGATCAGAAACAAAGTCATCAATTTATAGGAGGAACAAAGCCTGCTGATGAAGACAGAAAAGGCCCCTTAAAGTGGACTTGTTTGCGTTGTTTTTCCTCTCACCAGGGAGATGGCAGGAACCTGTCATCATTACAACATCTGTACCACCTCCCAGGGGCAGTTCTATCTAGCCGACAAGCACTTTTTCACCAGCATCCCAGATCTCATCACTTACCACCAGCATAATGCAGCAGGTATTTAATGGCATCTTTTTTAAAAAACATTTTTAATATAGTCTCTCTGCGTGATGTACTGCATGCGTTGTTACTCGTCCTCCTTCCTGCCTCCTACTAGGTATGGTGAGCAGGCTGAAGTACATGGTGTCCAACCGGGCCCAGCCCCCGTCGACCGCAGGCCTCGGCTACGGTAAACACGTCTGGTCAACCTGAACACAGAACGGTGGCCATCTTTGACGCGTACACTGCAATAACTCTTAGAAGTGGTCAAAAGATCGAAATATGTTGTAGTTCCTACGCTGCATGAGTTGCAAGAGCATCATCTGCATTTTTGTTGTGTTTTGTTCGTCCGGCCCTCACTAAGTAACATTGGTTCTGTTACGGCCCTCGACCTCAAATGAGCTTGTCACCCCTGCATTATACGCAATTATGTTTATTATGTGAGCTCTTGGGAGTGGTGGGGACTTTATATACCTTTACCTTTGGGTAGATTTGATTTCAAGTACACGTCAAAATACAGGACTGTGGCAGGACTACAAAAGGCATCGCTGGCTAGATGATGAGCTAGATGTTTGATCCAATAGAGAGGTGTGCGTGACCTTTTGTGCTCAATCTCCCAGGTGTTTGGGAGATCGACCCGCGTCACCTGACCTTCATCAAGGAGCTGGGGAACGGCCAGTTTGGCGTGGTCAAGCACGGCAAGTGGAAGGGCAAGCACGACGTGGCCATCAAGATGATCAAGGAGGGCTCCATGTCAGAGGAGGACTTCATAGAGGAGGCCAAGATCATGATGTAGGCCATCTCATCTGTGTGTGTGTGTGTGTGTGTGTGTCGGAATCAGAAATCAGAAACAGCTTTATTGCCTTAAATAAGGAATGCGCTTTTGTGGAATTGGTGCATAACATTGAACATTATATAGAGTAGAAATTCTAAGAAATGTAAAAAAAAAAATCTATACAAAAATAAGTATTAATGTAACGCAATATTGTACATGGGGATGTGTGCGTGCGTGACAGCCACCACACCATTGGCCAGTTTTCACGAGCACATGACTAGTCATCAAAAATAGCGAGGGAAATGGAACGAGCGCCCCCTACTGGTTGTATTCAAACTTAGACTGTAGGCAGTTTATACTATAGGCCAGGGGTCTCAAACTCAACTTACCTGGGGGCCGCTGGAGGTAGAGTCTAGGTGAGGCTGGGCCGCGTCAAGTATTCCACAAAAAAGGGGTTCAAGTATTTAAAAAAACAACTGATCCAATCTTCTCAATCTTTAACAGTTCAACATGAATGTTTCTTCTGAACATGAATGGGTTCTTCAGAACATAGGCTTGCTTCTCTTGCCTACTCCTTGCTTCCTCTCACAGCTAAGCCAACATGTGGCTTGAGGGAGGAAGCAGTGGAGACCCTCAGTATGGCTTGAAGATGCTCATCAGTAAGTTTGGACCTGTACTTCGACTTATTTAAGTTAATGGTAGAGAAGAGCGTTTCCTTCCACTTGGTGTCACTCCGGAATCACGTTTCAACCAAGTGACTAACGTTGCTTATTCGGGTTGGCTAACTTGATAACAAACGCCACCAGAAGCTGTCATGAGCCTGAGCTACATTGGCTCATGTAACAGTCTGTTTGTTACAATGCCACGTTCCTGGGTTCTTCCGGACAAATTGGAGAAGACGAAGTCGCTTCCAAAATAACGCTGGTTTTAATCAACAACACAAATCGCAATCGCGCTTTTACAAGACATGATTATATAAATAAGACAGATAGTCGGTGCAGACCGCTGGTTCGCGGGAGATGAGATGAGTTTGGCGTCGGAGACTTGTCGGCGGCCACTCCTGCCGTGCGTGCCCAGCCTCCGCGGCAGGAAGCGTGCAGTGCCGTGCACAGGTGTCATTAAATAGCATTCCGTTAATTGCAGTCATTCGCTACAGCTGCGTCACATTCAGGCAACGGTGCCGCTCCGCTCCCACTGTCATTGACAGCGCAAACCACGCCCCCTCATGGCTCACAGTGCGTTTGAGAAAAACGCGCGGGCCGCAGTAACACTAAACTTCGACGTAGGGGGCCACAAAATATCGTCCCGCGGGCCGCGAGTTTGAGACCCATGCTATCGGCAGTTTATACACTTATATTCCTATTTAGAGTTAAACTCGTCTGTTGTATGATTATCATTATACATTATACTATGTCATTATCATTATCATCATCATTTAGTATGTTGCTGTTACTACCACCATAGTATTGTTTCTATTACATCTCAGTTTTTATTGGAGATATTATGTACTCGCTTTTACTTATTATTTAGAATTTATGTTTAGAATTGACACTGCGGGAAGCATTCCGTACTTGTTCCACGTGGCAATAAAGAATCTTGAATTTTGAATCTTGAATATTGATACATGACAACACAACACAGGAAGCTCCGCCATGAGAACCTGGTGCAGCTGTATGGCGTGTGCACCAAGCAGAGGCCCATCTACATCGTGACGGAGTTCCTGTCCAACGGCTGCCTGCTCACCTTCCTCAAGGAGGGCCTGAAGCAACACCCCACCAACATCCAGCTGCTGGAGATGTGCAAGGACGTGGCCGAGGGCATGGCCTACCTGGAGTCCAGTCAGTACCTCCACAGAGACCTGGTGAGATGACCGAGATGACCATCGTCACACACACACACAGAGAGAGGAGATATTCCTGTGTTACTTGGGATGTAAATACATGTATTTGTGTTATTAGGTCTCTGATGATGATTGCTGATATTCATTTCCTTTATTATGTGTTCCTTTGTTGTGTGTGTGTGTGTGTGCTCTTAAGGCTGCGAGAAATTGTTTGGTTGATTCCAATGGCACGGTCAAGGTTACAGACTTTGGATTGTCACGGTACGTACGAACGGATTCCCATTTTTCTATTATATTGTGATATTTATTGTTTGATATTTGATATGATGCTCCTAGTAGGCTTACAGGTAGGCTACGTTTAGGACGCAAGGCTGCTTAGTGGGGTGGCCACGCCCTCTCTCCCTCCCTCCAGGTATGTCCTGGATGATGAGTACACCAGTTCAGAGGGCTCCAAGTTCCCGGTCCGCTGGTCCCCCCCTGAGGTTCTCCTCTACCGGAGATTCAGCAGCAAGTCCGACATCTGGGCATATGGTATACCAAATAATATACAATTAAATAAAAATAAAAAACAAATCTCTGTTGCTTACCGTATACTATTGGCTCAATACCGTAGAGTATTGGCTCAATTGACTGCACGACATTCCAAATGAATTCATGAGATGAGCCTGACACAGGCGCATCGGGACCGACCAAAACCTCACACCACAAGAACAGCTTCTTCCTCCCACGGCAACTACCCTCATTAACAAGACTCGGGACCCACCCCGACAGATCCCCATGGACACTATACATTAACTATACATGATGACACTGCTGTGGTACATTAATGCACATCTTTTATTTTCTTTAGATTGCTTTTTTATTGCTTATTTTCCTTTTTTTGAATTTATAATTGATATACTATTACTCTCTGTTTAATGTTCAATGTTATGCACCGGTTTCACAAGCTGATTCTGGTTCTGGCCAGGGGTCCTCATGTGGGAGGTGTACACACTGGGCCGCCTGCCCTACGAGCGTCTCAGCAACCAGGAGATCGTGGAGAATGTTTCCAGAGGAATGCGCCTCTACCGGCCCCAACTGGCCCAGGACAGGGTCTACAGCATCATGTCCAGCTGCTGGAAAGAGGTGAAGGGAGTCACATGACCACTGATGATCACGTGACCACATCAATAGCATTGATGACCCAGTATGCTTTAAGTTATGCTAATGTAATTATTTTTCTTGTTTTTTTGTAGAAGGCCGATGAGAGACCCACCTTCCAAATGTTGGCGCTCACCGTCGAAGATCTGCTTTACGAGTTCCAGGAGTAGACCAAGAGCGGAAAACACACACACAGACACACAGTTAATTTTCTTCCTTGTCCACACAGGGTAACAATGTTAATATGGGTCGATAATTAAGATGTTACCAGGTTGTAATAAAGACAGGTCAATCAGTTTGGCAGGTTATGTGTCTTTCTGTCCCGACAATTTGCCCAATTGATTGAACTCCATCCATTTTAGACACTTAAAATACTAGTAATGAATCAATGTTTGTATTTTAATTATTCTAATAATAAAGAGCCCGATATTATATATTCTGTTCTTGACTGTATTAGAATTAGCTAATGCTTTTATTTTTATTTTTGCGTGAGAGATTTTAATTACAATATAATGTGTTGTGTTTATTACAATAAAACTGTCTTGGAAAAATTCAGACTGTATATTCTCGTCAGTAAAGTGAATGATGCATTGATACAGGACTGTAATATTTGTTTGGTGAAAGGGACGCCTAATATCGGCCCTTTTTAAAAAATATAGGCTACTTATTACGTGGGCATGTTGCAGGCAAAACAACAAATACGTAGCAAATCAGCGAAAATAAAAACGGACAGCGAGGCCATGAAACATATAAATAAACACGATCCAGAACGAATGACGTAACATACAATGTGCGCAGTGATTGGTGCCTTCGCTTCCTGTTTCCTGTCGGCTGTCTCTAGCGGGTCTCTCGTCGCCACACGTGAAGGTCAGGATTTGTACACTTTGGTGTAGTATTGTCCTTTAGGAAAGGAGGCTTGTGTTGAGACAATGGAGGGACAAGGAGCCACGGCCGACCCCCAACTCCAGCAGTTCATCGAAGTTGAATCTCAAAAGCAAAGATTTCAGCAGTTGGTTCATCAGATGACTGAAGTGTGCTGGGTGAGATTAACACACACACACACACTCTTGCTCTCCTGCTATGCTAGCCCACCGCAGTTTACGGGTTTACGTTCATAATACATAGCCCATGCATATTTAATGACCCGCGGTTAATGGGTAGACGGGTTTGCACGTTGGCAGCCTAACATATCCCCAATATTGTTTGAATCACAGCCCGGCATCGCCAGTGAATGTAGGCCAGCTGGCGGTACAGTAGCAGGCTGGCCCTCTTGGCTTCATTGCCATTTGCGTTTTGGTTAAATTTCATACTATACAGATAGAGAAGATCACCATACACCCGTTTGTATATTACATCCAGTTTGTGTTGTCGTTTGTATTACACTTTGTATTATATCAGTTTGTTTTACATCCCGTTGTACGTTTTCTCCAGCTCCCAACTATTGTCCTCGTACAGTTCGTTACCTAGCTTACCTATGCTTTTTATGTCCATTTTATTTTTAGGAAAAATGCATGGATAAGCCTGGCCCGAAGCTGGACTCAAGGACGGAAAGCTGCTTTGTTAACTGTGTGGAGCGATTCATAGACACCAGCCAGTTCATCCTGAACAGGCTCGAACAAACGCAGCGGATGAGAGGCTCATTCTCAGACTCAATGTCGGACTAATTTCTGTCCTGTGAGGACATACCAAGCGGATGTGTACAACTTTGCCTCAACTTTGGTCGTTCCCACCTCCCGCATAACACGAGAACCGTCCCAGGGATCAGAAGAAAGTAACCAACAGGTGTTACGTTTGGTGCAAGTGCCTCAAATAAACACGTGTCTGGTCATCAAGAGTTGTATGTATGCCCAGAGTTGATTTCTCCCCCTCCCTCCCTTCACTGGGTAATGTGCGTGTTGACTGTGAACATCTCTAATGTTGCCATATGCCAGAAAATGTTTCATGTAATTACTTGAAGCAGTTGGGTTTTAAACTGGATTTGACACCATCACAACCACCACCACTCTTGGCATCATGCTGTGAGCCTGCATTGGATCAATATTTGGATCTCGTTGGAGTGTGGAAGTCTAACTTGATGTGAAGACAGAATGGAAACATCAGGGACATTCGGTTTGCTATGTGCTGTGCTGGAAACGATCCACATTTTTGCTGTTTGTTTCTGTGTAAATGAGCAGTATCTGTCTTTATTGATACATTGACATGGTGTATCAGCAACAATATTCATGTACATATGCAATAAAGAACGTCAATTTAAACACCTGTCTGTTTAAGGCACATCGTGGCATAGTGTTGGCAAAAATGTTACGTTTCATTGACTGATCAAAACTACAGTCGGGAAGGGGTGTTTTTTGTAATACCAACAAGAGATAACGGACTCATTGCTACAATTCAAAATAAATAAACCATTAAGGTGACATGCAGTTAAAATTGGCACAAGTTCATTTAAACATTAACTCGAGTTGCGATTGTATAATTATACATTCAAAATTCAATCACATGCTAATTTATTTAGTGTTTTAAATAGTGAATAGAAAAGCCCATAAGTGTTCAGATAGAATTATTCAGTCAATCACTTCTGTATGAGCAAGGCAGGCAAACGCACATGGCTATGTTCATCTAGGTATAAAGCAAAGTTGAATGTCAACACGCTACGGGGGGGCGGGGGGCATTTGGCTAGCTAGGCGGCCACGAGGCTGCCGCTTCTCCTCAGGGAATTCTCTGGGGGATGCATGCCTTTCGGTCCACCGCCATCTTTGGCCGCCTTCTTCTCCGCCTTGCCGCCGTGGTGGTGGTGGTCAGGGTCATGGTCGGGCAGCACCATGTATGGTGCAGTTTGCCGTGCCCCCTGCAGGCCATTCCTCAGGTACAGCGGCAGAGACTCCCAGGTGAAGGTGATGTCCTTGAAGGCATGCAGCAGGAAGATGCCAATGATGATGGTGAGGAAGCCGCTGATGGTGCCCACGGCGCCATCCGTGGTCATCCGCAGCCACTCCTTGAAGAGGATGGCCGAGCACGCCATTACGGAGGTGGTGAAGAACACGTAGTAGATGGGCGTGACAATGGACGTGTTGAAGATGTCCAATGCCTTGTTCAAGTAGCTGATCTGGATGCTCACGCAGATCACCAGGGCGACCAGCAGGCACCAGAAGAGGGGCTCCTGTAGCACGGCTGTGCCGGCAAACAGCTCCTTGATGCCGATGCCCAAGCCCTTCACGCAGGACACGGAGAGTGAGCCAATCACGGAGCAGATCAGGATGTAGACCAGTACATTCTTCTGGCCGTACTTGGGCGCCACGGCGAACATGAGCACCAGGCTGCTCAGTACGACGAATGAGGCGAAAACAATGAAGCCTAGGAAGAACAACAAACAATTATTTCAAATAGTATTGTTCCATTGCATTCATTTCATTATGCATAAATCCTCAGGAAATCTACAATCTACGTAAAGGCATGTATTTGAGATAAAACTATTCATCCCAAAGGAATTATTGTGCCAGAGGATGCTCAAAAAAACATCATAAGAATAAAAACAATACAATGCTAAATGTAAAAAGTGTATACCCCTAACAGAATAATAATACATCTAAGAACATTTTGGTAAAAAAAAACAAAACAAGCAAGAAAACCTAGTCTACTCTAACAGGGAGGCTACAGGCCAATTTCCAGTGTGTGTGTGTGTCCTGTGCAGTCTATTGTTGCAGCCCTGGTGCCGTGTCCATACCGGGGTCCTTAAGCTTCTCAGCCATACTGCGGAGCGAGTCCACCTCCTCCTCCTGGGGGGCGTGCACCACCATCACCGTGGAGCCGAAGATGCACAGCAGGCAGCCCACTTTGCCGTGAATGTTTAACCGCTCGTTCAGGAAGTAGGTGGCAAGCACGGCACTATAAGAGGGGAAAAAACAAATGAATACAACTGTTTGCAGCGACCATGCATCCATCTTTCATTTAGTCGTGTGAATGTCCAGAATATAAAAAAGCAGGGGTGTCAAGCATGCGGCCCGGGATCCAATCCAGACTGGGAGGCAACCTAGCTTCATCTTATCTGATGGCATTACATTACAACCTGCTGATCCGTTCTCATGTGTAGAAAGTACCTTGAGAGAGCCAAACATTTACCTCACAAGGACACTCATGGCTCCCAGTGGGGTCACCAGGGTGGCAGGTGCAAACGCATATGCGGCAAAGTTGGCCGCTTCCCCAACTCCCACTGAAATCGAGGGACAGAAATTTTTGATTGGGACGTTTTGATGAAATATTTTCTTCCCCCCACATGTGCAAAATGTTCACTTCAAATACGCACACATACAACGTGGGCATGGACGTCAACAACACACCCGGTCACACAAAAGCACCACCACGGAGAATACCCATCCCACATGGAGTGGCTCCTGATTTGAAGACAAAGGCATCGATGCACAGCGTCAGTGTGGGTTGTTACAGCCAGGCACTTGTTCCACAGATGGCTCCAGCACTGCCACACACGCATTTGGCTATTCATGAAAAGGTAGGTTTGCATACAGTGTTCTTACTTGAAATCAGGCCTGCCCACCAAAGCCATTCTTTAAGGTAAGAATAGCCCCCCTGGCCTGTGAAAGAGAGCATACCACAGTAGCTTAGGTATGTGTACAATTAAGATCACGTACGTGAATATAAGATGGTACTTTATTACTCCCCGTGGGGAAATTATTGCACGACAATAGCAAACATTATGCAAGAACTCAAGGAATCACTAAAAGCAATATGAGGCGTACACACAGTCACGAGACCTAGTGGGTCGTTTATTTCACCAACGCCCTCATTTGATACAGTTCAGACACCATCACTGTTTTATGCAATTTCTGGAGTATACAATGATAATACAGTGGTGTTACCTGCTCGCATTGAACCCTTGCTGGCCAATCGTAGCAAGCCCTTCTTTTTCAAAATAAAGCTGGCGCCGATAAACACACTCGATCCGATGGCCAAAGACAGGCCGATGTAGAAATCCTTCCGGTTGACATCCATCTAAAACAACATGATATACGTTATATTTACGTTATAGGGAGCCAAAGAGATAGCAAACAATGTGCAAACTTTCTCACGGAGCAACAAGTAGATCACATTTAGATCACATGATGGGTCTCCTGTTCCGACCCATGTATATGCGTTAGCAGCTTAAACGATGCCGGACGATATGCCAGGAGCAGGTCAATGTGGTTTGTGCAGATAAAAGTGAGATAAAAGTTGACACATTACCTTCAGCCCATTCAAGTTAGCGTGATTCTTTGAAATAATTCAAAGAATTCCACATGCGGAGCATACAGACTTCTTGGTGACGCTGCATAGCAACTGGCAGCTGCTCCGGCTGTGCGGCGCGACTTCCCTCTTGGAGGTTCTGCGATGCGTCTCAGGTTGGAATGGTTTCTTCACGGCCACTGCCTTGATTAGAATTAACCGGAAGTGTGTGTGGCACTGGTTACCCATATTGATGTCAAATTAGGATTCTATGCAATTATAGGATTGTACGATTTGGAAAGTGGTGGGGACATAAAGCACTGGGTAAAGTCATAAGTCAAACCCTAAAATGAAACCCTAACTAACATGAGACCCTTATATGAAGCCCTAACCCTAATATGACATTATATGATGAAACCTTATCTCTGAAACCAAATACCAAACTGAAATATGACCCTATTAAGGGTCTCAACCCCTAATATGAGACCCTAATACCAAACCCTAATGACACCCTAATCCTGGAGGTTACTTTGTGCAGTGGTGTTTCTGAGTTAAACTCCAAACGCCATATGTTCCGGCAACTACTTCGCTGACGACACAGCGATATGACGGTCATTCTACTATTGGCTCACTTGTTAGGCTATACGGTTACAACGTTACATTGTAGATTAAGAGTAACAGTTACTTTGACACAATTTTTTCATTCTCGTTGATATTATCTAAACGTTACGTTACTAACTCATGGAAGACATGCGCACACACGTTGGCTAAAAGCGTATCTGCAGCGTGATTGGTGGTTACTGTACTACGAAACCACGAGGCGGGGTTAAACAACATGGAGTAATTTCATTGGTTGAGCGAGCGTTGCGTACACAAACCCGGAACAAGATCTAACCTTGACATGGAAACTATCTCACGTGTACCTAGGGCTAAGTTATTTTGTTCAATATTATTCATTATGAATATTATATTTTGTGTAGATCTATAAAACCGATACTGGGATTGCCATGCACGAAATGTCTTTGCTTTAATAAATGACGTGATAAATGAATGGAGACGGGAACGGCTCTTTAACTGACTGCCTCGATTCATGCGACCGGAGTTCACGGGAACACAGTCTGTTACGTGAACATGAGGAACCCATGTCGTTTGATTATCCGAAGCTACAATGCGGCACCAAGTTTGCTTCTACAACGTGTACTTGCACAACGGCAGGTCCATCAAAGTGGTCCACAAACGCTGGACGTGAGGCACACGAGTACACATCCTCCCAGCGATGAAGATAATTTCTTCATCACTACTCCCATCTTCTATGTCAACGCATCCCCGCATCTTGGACATTTATATTCAGCCGTGACGGCGGACTGCTTGCACAGATACAAGCTACTCCGAGGCTTCAGGTCAAAGTTTTGTACAGGTACATCTCTCATAATGATGACATGTGTCTACTATTTACTATTGTCTGTTGCTACATCTAATGTGGTTCTCCAAAATAAAAGCTTCGCATGTTTCCAAGCACAGGCACAGATGAGCACGGTCTGAAGATCCAACAGGCCGCCAAAGCTGCAGGCAAAGATCCGCTCAGCTTCTGCACCGACGTGTCGGAGAGATTTAAACATCTGTTCGCCCAATGCAACATCTCGTACACGGACTTCATCAGGACCAGCGACCCGGTGCACCGGCGCGCGGTGGAGCGGTTTTGGACAGTGCTGCAGGACCAGGGGCTCATCTACAAGGGCACCTATGAGGGTTGGTACTCGACGCAAGACGAAAGCTTCCTCACGCCGTTGCAGGTGGCTGACGCCTTGGACTCCGCGGGAAAAGACATCAAGATCTCACTAGAGAGTGGGCACAAGGTAAAGAACTCCCTCGCCCCATTGTTAATTAAGACGTCCATTAAGTCCAGTAGTACACCTTTCTTAATACGCCTTAACGGGACAACATAAAACATTCAGACTAGTGGATTATCAGACCATGTTTTTTTTCCGTTAAGAAAACAACAACTTTGTACTGTATTTATGAGGTACTATTGCGAATTGTTTATATTTGTGTAGAAGAATACTGCAGTAGTGAATGGGGAGTAAGCGTTCCATTGTACTTGTTACATATGGCAATAAACCAATCTTGAATCAAGTGGTCATTCATCACACACTTGCCTGTTTTGCAGGTGGAGTGGATGAAGGAGGAGAACTACATGTTCCGCCTGTCAGCGTTTCGCGGCCAGCTGCTGGACTGGCTGAAGAGGAACCCGGGGGCCGTTCAACCAGAGCGCTTCCGCCAGGACGCCCTCCAGTGGCTGCAGGGGGAGCTGCCGGACCTCTCCGTATCCCGCCAGAGAAGCGGTCTCCAGTGGGGCATCCCGGTCCCAGGTGACCCTGAGCAAACCATCTACGTCTGGCTGGACGCCCTGGTCAACTACCTGACGGTCGCCGGCTATCCGAACAGCCACCAGCGATGGTGGAACTCGGCAAACCACGTCATAGGGAAGGACATTTTAAAGTTCCACGCCATCTATTGGCCAGCTTTTCTCTTGGGGGCAGGGTTGCCGCCGCCACGGGCGATCTGTGTGCACTCTCATTGGACGGTAGGGGGTAAAAAGATGTCCAAGAGTGTGGGGAACGTGGTCGACCCCGTGGAGAAGTCTCAGAGGTTCACGACAGATGGCCTCAGGTACTTCCTCCTACGGCAGGGAGTGCCGGACTCCGACTGCGACTATGACGACGGCAAGGTGCTCAAGCTCCTCAACGCCGAGCTTGCCCACGCACTTGGCGGCCTGTTGAACCGCTGCACGGCTCCTGCTCTCAACCCGGCCCAGCAGTACCCCCCGTTCTGCCCGGAGCACTTCCACCGCGGCGCTGAGGGCAGGGCAACGCCAGAAGACCACCGCATGCTGGACGCGGTCCAGGGTCTCCCCTCGGTGGTGCAGCAGCACTACGAGAGCCTCCACGTGTACAAGGCGCTGGAGGCCATCGGCGGCTGTGTCCGGCTGACCAACGGGTTTGTCCAGCGCCACGCGCCCTGGAAGCTGGACAGAGACGACGAGGGGGACCGCCGCTGGCTGGACACACTGCTCCACGTGGCCCTGGAGTGCCTGAGGACGTACGGCATCCTGCTGCAGCCCGTGGTGCCGGAGGCCTCGGAGAAGCTGCTGCGCAGGCTGGGCGTGGGTCCGGATCAGAGGAGCTGGGCGGCGCTCAGCTTCCTGCCCGGGTCCCGAGGGATGGCCTGCCCCTTTGAGGGGAGGGCGTTGGGGCCGGATTCTGGGGTGCTTTTCAGCCACCTGAAGACTGAATGTTGACAGTGTGTGTGATTTGCCACTGTCTGCCACATGATTAAAATGTCACCCCCACTGGTGTGTTGCTGCTAGGAGTTGGGACATATTGTAGAAAATAAAACACATTTTGTACCCCAAAATGGTGGTATAATTAGCAGTTGGAGTTCAGCATGACATGTTTTTGTTTCTGTGAGGTCATAGCTACATTAGTTTCTGATGAGCCGTTGATGCTACTGACGATGAGGCTGAAACGCAACTTTTACAATATTTCATCAGCAGGCACTTTTACATGTAATAAATAAACACATAAAACTGACATGACCTTTTAATGAGAAATACACCAAACTGAAAAAATTGTACAAATTGAAATAAAATAAAAAACTTGCATTATTCTTATAATTTCTGGTATTTTTTTTTTTTTTTTTTTTACATAAACCTTTTCCCCATTTCTCACCACACAATATTCACAGCAAGATCTCTGCCGATTTCTGTAAATAGACGACTCAACATATCCTTTGTTTGCCAGTTGTATTCAGTGGTAAACTGGGAGGGGGGAGGGGGTGGTGGTTTGGTTTGTCCATTTGGTTGTCCTTCATTGCTTGAGCCCTCCCCAATCAAGAGCCTAAAACCAGGCTCCAGGAACGCATCTCCCACCACACTAGACTCTTCTTCTGAGGCCCAGTCCACCGCAGCTGGTGGGTGGGGGATGCTTCTGTATATGTATGTATATATATATATATATATGTATATATATATATATATACGTATACGTATATGGTGAGGGGTGGGGCGGGGTTGCAGCGCACTTGGTCCATGTACAACGATCAGTAAAATGAATTTGTGCTCTGTCCTGGTTGTGAATCTGGGTGGAAATACAAAAAAAGCACATGCATGTTAACCAAAACCAACGCAAGGAGATGATTGGAGTAATAACTATAATAATAAAAATGCACTATTCAAGCTACTGCACAGATGAAGCAATTCCAAATGCTTTACATTCGAAACATTACAATAGAGCACTCTCAGAACAGATAAAAGTGTGCCGGGTCACATGTTTGAGTAGAGACAGACATTCTAGACTTACTGGAGAGCTGCTGCTGCAGTTGCCGGACCAGCGCTGCGGTCTGTTGCTGCTGTTGGGTCTGCTGCATGCCCTGCCGCGGGAACTGAAGGCAGGGACAGAGACAGACAAGCGTGTCCCGTGAGACACGTTGCAAACAGGGATTTTCCATGCTTAAATAAATACACCATCTAGCATTGCTGTACAGT